>SZWC01015138.1:34678-51674 GCA_023375785.1 Penium margaritaceum
GGGAGATGAGGTGTCGCCAGCCATGCGATGCCCCCCCCCCCCTCCTTTTGGCCCATGGCTGCCAAGCCATGGTCAACGAGGTCAGCAAGGTCAAGGAGTCTGGCGTGAAGCAAGGACCGAGGTGCAGCAGGAGCAAAGTGCGGGGGAAAGGCGATGCGCATGGAGCCGCAATAGCACAATCTGATTTGTGCCATAAAAAACGCATAACGGAAGAAAAGCAGGGCAGCCTCAAGATGTCACTTTCAAGGCTGGTGTGAGAATTGGGCTGAGAAGTTGACTGTGAAGGCCACGTCTGCATGTGTGGTGGTTTCCAGGTACATGGGGGAGCTAATCACATTGAACTGATTGGTGACATTGATGATATCCCACAGCTGTGACTGATCAGTGGAGTGTAGAAGGCACTTGCCTGCAGCAGTCATGGGATTTGTCACAGTGGGAGTTTCCTCAAGCAGAGAGGTGAAGTGCTCTCCAAGGCTGCTAACACTTGTGACCTGATGCACATGCAATGTACGACAATTATGTTCACGTTCTAGCTCCAGGCCCAGGAAGACACGCGTTGGACCAAGGTCCATCTTGTATTTGGACTGCAACGATACTTTCATGGCCTCGACAGCCGTCGGGCTAGCTGAGGCGATGAGGAGATTTTGCACAGAGCCTAAGACAGCCAAAAAGGGCTCAGATGGTGCACTCAGAAAGAGGATCGGGCCAACGAGGTTGTGTTGAAACCCTCCTCTCTCAAGGGTGGAGGAGATCTCCATGTTCTAACAATGTGGCAACTGCTTGAGGCTACACAATGCCTTTCACAGCCTGCAGACCTTCTCCGTCCCATCAGTAAAGCCTGGGGGCTGAATCATTTAAATCTCCTTATCAAAATGTCCATACAGGAAGGTGTTGTTGACTTCCATCTACTACAGCTCCCAGTAGTACTCTACAACCAAGCTCATCAGTGCAGGGGTAGTGGTGCATCTGCCAACGGGGGTGAACATCTCATCAACATTGACTCNGCAATGGTCGACCTTGCCGTCTAGCTTCAGCTTGCGCTGAAGGAACCAGCGACGGCAGGCACAGGCGTAGCAATGCGCTGCCTGCCATTGCTATGCACATGCATAGCAATGGCAGGCACAGGCATATAAGAGGGAACGTGAGAAGTACAATCACAGCATGTGCCAAGCGGCAGGACGTGGCCAGTGGTACGATGCAGGATAGAGGTGACACCACGAATGGAGGTGAATTTCTTGCCCTGGTCATCAAGTGCAGTCAGCTCAAGAGCAGGCACATATAGCACGTCAGGAAAAAACAGTCTCCCCCAAGACCAACAAAGCGGACGACACCAGCTCCCTAAACAAGAAGGAGCTGTCCAGAGCCAATCCGGAAGAAGACATGGCCAAATTGGTCGAGAGGCACAAAGCTGTCACGAAAACAAGTCATGTGATAGGTGGCTCCCGAGTCTAGGATCCAGAAACCACCCAGGACTCAGACGGGTGAATAGACACAATTCACAGCAACAGTAGGAGAGTGGGGCACGAGCCGCTATCCACAAGTAGCATGCCGATGAGGGATGCAAAAGACTACCCCTCTTCAATCCACGAGACATCCACAGTGGGACAGCCCAAGGGGTACCGATAGACTCCTATACAAGGGACCCTTGACCAGCTCGGACACTCTCATTTCCCTTGTCACGCAGAAACTGCATGTTGACATGATGGGGTAGGGAGGCGTCAAGCTGGCGGGAGTTCTCAGCAGTATTGTGAGCGATGAGCCCGCAGGAGGGACGGTGCTGGGATCACGGCGGAGGTGCATAAGACCCAGATGAAGGACTGTCGAAGGCAGGCCCACCAGATGCAAGGGGCCAACCCGAAGGATAAGGATTGGGATGCTGGGTGCTACTTGTGCTGTAGATGGCTCCAAAGGTAGGTAAAGTGGCAGGGCTGTTAAAGCTCGCAGTGGTGGTGGTGGATCAAAAGAAACTTCTGAAACCACCCAAGATGCGAGCCCAGTGCCGCCCGTATGGCCGAGGTGAGGCGACCATCATCGGGAAATGCAGGGTACTTCTGAGTGGCCAGAATTGCTGCAGTTCTATCACCCGAAAGCTCTGGAGGATGATTTTGAGGAGGAGATGGTGGAGGTTTCTTTCCCCTTCCCGTGCCCACCACCTGTATAACCGCTAGCACCTCCACCACGCGAACCCTTCCCCCAACATGGCTCCCCCCCCCCCCCCCCCCCCCCCATAGGTGAGCAGGAAGAGGAGGTAGCAGGGGTGATAGCAGGAGTTGGCGACGCACTACTGTGGCGGCAACAGCAACAGTGTGGATGCGCTTGTTCTGCAGGGCACTCCACCAGTTGGTGAGGTACTAGGGTGTAAAATCCCAAAGGGTGCCAATGTCTGGGGGTGCTTTTGCAGGGACCGGCTCAGCTGCAAGGAGCTCAAGCTTGGAGGCCTTGATATCACGGAGCATATCCGCAAGCTCGGGGATGGAGGCTATTGACAAGATGCTGGCCTGGGCCGCGGGCCCCAGTTTGCGTAGCAGTTTGAGGCTACAAGCCCAGTGGGCACAGGCAGTTGCATCGGCACACATCGCAAGCTGGTTGAGCTGAACAGTGAGAACGCTCTGAGTAGTGAGGCCAGTCACTGGTTTCCGATGCGCAATGAGTGCGTACCCGCCCACTGAGTTTGCAGAAGTGCGACAGGCAGTGTCATTGTTGCTGGTGCTGATCTTGGCTATATGATCATCCTATCTGGCAGTAATGAGGGCACAGGCTGCATGCGCAGAATTGACATGAATGGAGCGAATGGCAGGAAAGCAGAGGGATCAAAAGGGTGATACTATTCCCAGAACTGCTCGCCCTGTGCCCACGTACTAAATCGAACCTCCCAGGAAATAGAAGGCAAGAGAGGAGGTGAAGTGCAGGGACGGAGTTTCAGAATCATGCTACCGTGAAGGCAAAATGAGTGCTTTAAAGGCAGCGGTGCCTGTTACTAGAACTGCTGTGACAGGATCAGATTGGGAGGAGAGAAAGAAAGAAGCAGAGGATGCGAAGCTGGGGCGGTAGTGGGTGCTTGCTTCTAGCGGCTGCTTACCTTGGCAGCTTGCTGCTGCGGCTGATTCAGACTGAGAATGGACGAGGGAGCAAGACTGAGATGGGCACAGCCGGCCAAAAGGGTACGCTGCTGCTATGGCTTGATGCTGTTGTTATGGCTACAGAAGTGATGATATTGCTGCTATAGCTGCTCTGATGCAGTAGTACTGCTGGAGATGCAGCAGATACTTTGGCTGATGGTGCAGCAAGTGTTACAGCTGTGGAGGGAGCAAGTGCTGTAGCTGCGAAGGGAGCAGATGCTGCGCAAGTGATTGCTGCAGTGAACGTTGTCGCTGCAGTTGATGCTCTCACCAAGGCATTGGTTGTGACGGACTCCTCGAGTTGCTTACGCGATGCACTTGTAACTGTTGATGCTCTGGAGAAAGCTACAACAGTCATGACCATAGCTGCGAGTGCTGAACTGCTAGCTGCTGCCGTGACAAGTACGATGGCGTGCTGCGGGGGGTGGAGCTGTTAGAGGACCCCACGACTGCAGGTACGATGCCGACTGCTCCGGTGTCGTTCTCAGACACACTACGCTCTTGGCTACTGAAAGAAAGCAGAAGCTACTGTGGCTTGCTGCTGCTACGGCGGCGGCGGGGGCGGCTGCGGCAGCGAGGTGACCCTTACCCCCTCGTTTGCGGCCAGGGCCAAGACCAGAGGTACCTTAGAGGCTCATTTCCCTTCATGGTGCTCTGATACCAGTAGGAGGAGAAGCCAGGAGAGAGGAAGAGCTGGAGAGCATGCACGTGAGATGACGTGGCTCAAGGAGAAGCCATGGAGAGCCTGATTTCACGCTGATAAACAAGTAGCAAAGAGCAAACAGACTTCAAGAGCTATAGAGGGCTAGGAGCGGGCGTGGTGGATCATGCCGGTTTTCCTGGCCACCCACGCAAGTAGCTAGCATGGGGCCCGGCCACCACTGAGGGATCAAACAAGACCCGCTGGCGATGAGCCGTCGGCGGTTTTCTCACATTGCGGGGGGCCCGGATGTGTGGTCCTAATAGATCACCAACCCAACCACACACACGCATCTACCTAGCGCACGCATACAATTTCACGACAAACTTAATCGATCACAAGCGGACGTGGGTGCATGTGTGTTCCTCATTATGTGCTCCATGTCGCAAGAACAACAATACTTAGTTTGGTTTCTCAGTGTACTTCAAATCTGATGCAACAGGTCCCATGAGTGCAGGCAGATCTCTTGCATTTGGACGATGCTCCCATGCTGTGCATGCGTCAAGACAACCACATACGTGACTGCTGAAAGCTCACCTAAGTGTTTGAGCTGCATGTGGGGAGAGTGAAGAGATCACCTGCGTGCTTACCGACACACAACAACACATGAGAACATTTTCTAGCAAGGTGTAAAGAAGGTATAAGTTAAAAAGAGCCTGCCCCTCCCAGCCAATCTAACACACCAAGGAAACAGAGAGGAGGACAAGAGAAGAAAAGGAGACAACCTGTTGGTTTGTGTCAAGTACCGCATGGTGACTTCTGGCCTCGTTGCACGCTCACCTCACTGTTGCAGGTGACTGACAAGAGAGAGACAATCCGCTGGCCACTTCCCCGTTGTGACATGGCTGCACGACGAACCACTCGGATCAAGTGATTAGAGAACTTCACAAGCTTTACGAGCTCTAGTGCACTGTGCTTGTGTGTGTGTGTTTGTTCGTCACAAACCTGGTGTCCACCGGGTTCTTAGCAGGTGCTAAACTTGACATGTGCTTTGCTAGTTTAGTGGATGGGTGGTGAAAGTTCACCAGGCTCGATGGTAGTAAGCTAGAGTGAGCTCGGCGCTCGCTCGCTCGCTCCCTTGTTCACGCTTGCAGCACCTCTGTGGCCAGTGACAGACACACTCAATCTGTTTTTCTCTAACTGTTGGCTTGGGAGCTTTGGCCTGCCACACTTTGTTCCGGTCGAGGTTATGTTGGTCGAGACCCGCGCATCTGGTGAGTTGCACTGGTGTGGCGTGGAGACCCATTGCCTCCGTGTGTTATGGATGCTTCATGTATGCATGCAGGTGTGGTTGAGACCCGGACACCCGGAGACATGTTCTAGGGTCACGAGGAGACCCTGTTGCTCTGTATCCATTGCATGATGTGTTATGTCCGTGCATGGTTGATGCCCGGACACTTGGTGGGTTATGTCAATATCACGAGGAGACCTTTTGATGTGGTTGCATGCATCATCGTTGCCTGCCTTTGCTCAGCCATCAAGGTGTTGACGATGTTGTGATTTGTGACATTCCTGTCGACCTGTACAGTTTAATGTGACCACTCGGCCGTGTCCATACTCGTGCAGATCCCTGATGCGGACCCTGGTGGTACCGGTGTGTCATTTGGTGGTGGACTACCAGCTTGGAACTGACCGACGACTGTTCCAGAGCTCTGGACGCTACCCGGGGCCTCCTCCAGCATTTCTGCAGCACGAAGGAGTTTATCGGTGGACTAGCCGAGGGCCTGATTTGCATGTTTTTGCATTGTGTGTCCAGCTTTTGATGCCAGATGCATGCATGTGACCAGTCGTAGCGTCCGGCTTTTGATCCTGCACGTCTAGGTTCAGACGGCGTAGCGTTTTGACATGTCTGCGTAGAGTTATGGCCAAAACAATGGTTTTGGGCCGGTTTTAGGACAGATCTTTCACTGCCGCGTGCGACACCCGCCGTGCGCCGCAGCAGGTAATTATGCCATGGACCTGTCGTTTGTCATTTCTCTCTGCAGATGCTATTGAAGCATTTTGACACTTTGCCTTGTGTCTCCTAGCCAGACCCTTGCCGTTGTGTGCACGACATGTGACTGTCGTCACCTTCTGACCAGGCACTGACATCTAATCGGCGGCTGTGTCGCTAGGAAGCTTCCACACATCTTCTCAGACGATTGTGACAGCCAGGGGGAGTGTTAGTGTGTGTGGCTTCCACCCGTCACGAGCCATGGTCGTGGTAGCTACAGGTGCACCCGGAGCTGATGGTGAGCGGCCGCCGTTCTGGAGATCCTGGCGACCCGCCGGGACTCCGGATCATATAGGGATTTCTCTAGCAGCTACGGCATGACAGGTGTGACGCAGATGATGCGTCTCTACAGCCGACAGGCTGGTCTACTGTTGCTGGAGTTTTCTTGGTTGTCAGGACCCACGCACCCGGTAGCCTATACCGGTGCGATGAGGAGACATGCGACTTTGGTGTGCTTCCCGTCGTGAAATGCACACGCCGACGTCTTGGTACTGCACTTGCACATTTATGGGTACTCTCAGTGCAGCTCAGAGTGCTGTAGAATTTTCTCTGTGGACAAGCCATTTTGGCTGATCTCCTCGTTTTGCTTGTTTTTCATGCGTGGATGATGCAAACCCACCTTGCGTGAGTCCCTTGCGTAGGGCTCATTGTTCTCCACGTTTCGGTGCAGATAGCGCGTGATTCTGACACCTGACCAGTGAGTTATGACAAAAACTGTGGTTTTAGGCCAGTTTGAGCAGGTACGGAAACAATGCCGCCCCTAGTGACTCTAGGCGGTCAGCAACTATTTTGGCTGATTGTTGCTCACTTGTCATTCTCTCTCTGCAATCATATTCAATTTGAGCTACCTAACACTCTGTACGTGTCCCTACTGAGACCCTTGTAGTTTCATGCATGACTTATGACTATCAGCACACATTCAACCAGCGCTGACGCTTAGTTAAGTGGCAAACGGTTAGGAACGTTCCAGGAACCTTCTCATGGTATCAGAGCATGCAAGCTTCCATGGCAAAACCTCTACGGCCTGACCTGCCCTTCGCTCTATCTGTCATGCAAGCTCAACAACTGTTGTTAGCGTGTCAAATCTGACAGCCTACATGAACGTACAACAAAAGTTGTCAAAATCAACTTCCTTCAGTNGCTCATTGTTCTCCACGTTTCGGTGCAGATAGCGCGTGATTCTGACACCTGACCAGTGAGTTATGACAAAAACTGTGGTTTTAGGCCAGTTTGAGCAGGTACGGAAACAATGCCGCCCCTAGTGACTCTAGGCGGTCAGCAACTATTTTGGCTGATTATTGCTCACTTGTCATTCTCTCTCTGCAATCATATTCAATTTGAGCTACCTAACACTCTGTACGTGTCCCTACTGAGACCCTTGCAGTTTCATGCATGACTTATGACTATCAGCACACACTCAACCAGCGCTGACGCTTAGTTAAGTGGCAAACGGTCAGGAACGTTCCAGGAACCTTCTCATGGTATCAGAGCATGCAAGCTTCCATGGCAAAACCTCTACGGCCTGACCTGCCCTTCGCTCTATCTGTCATGCAAGCTCAACAACTGTTGTTAGCGTGTCAAATCTGACAGCCTACATGAACGTACAACAAAAGTTGTCAAAATCAACTTCCTTCAGTTTTTGCCGACAATTTGAAACACTAGAGAAAATTGACCTTCGAGACAGAAACAATCGTGGATGCCAATCTAAACAGTCATAGTGCGAACATGTACAGTCAGGTTCAGCCTCCCATGTAGATGAGATACAACTGCCAGTACACCTCTTGTGTACCTGACAAGATGCAAGGAAGCTTCCTAGCAACACTCCCGTTGACCAGGCGTCAGTGCCTTATCAGACGGTGACGACAGTCACAAGTCGTGCACGCAACGGCAAGAGTTTGGCTAGGGGACACAAGGCAAAGTGTCTGAATGCTTCTGTTGCATTTGCAGAGAGAGATGACAAATGACAGGTCTATGGCATAAATACCTGCCGCGGCGCACAGCGGGTGTCGCACGCGGCGGTCCAAGAGCTGTCCTAAAACCGGCCCAAAACCACCGTTCTGGCCATAAATCTGCGCACAGATGTCAGAATGCTATGCTGTCTGAACCTAGACATGCAGAATCACATGGCGGACGCTACGACTGGTCACATGCATGCATCCATCATTAGATGGTGGACACGCAATGCAAAAACATAAAAATCGGGTTCATGGCCAGTCCGCCCAAAAACTCCTGCAAGCTGCTGAAAAATAGCAGGAAGTCCCGACAGTGTCTGGGCTCTGGAATGTTAGTCGGCCAGCTCCAAGCTGATATTCCGCAGCCAGTCGTCACACCAGTGTCACCAGGGCTCGCCTCAAGGATCTGCACGAGTATGGACACAGCCAAGTGGTCACAGTAGACTGTACAAGAACGTCACAAATCACAACACTCCCCCATGACCCGATGGTACGCATGTCCATACACGTGCAGCACTGGGACAAGTACAAAAGTGTGTGTAAAACAGATGGGACACGGACACACATCCCACACTCAACCACTCTCAGGCATGGGGCGAAGCCCAATAGAACGAATGGCCACCAAGAACTTTCTGCGAGCTACTGCCTTCGTCAAGAAATCAGCACGCTGCATGTCGTTGCCAACCCACATGAGAGAGATCACGTGTTGCTCCACCAGATCACGAACAAAGTGATTCTCAACCGCAATGTGCTTTATGCGAGCATGAAAGACATTGGAGTTATCCGCAATGGCGAGAGCACTCTGGTTATCGCAACGAAGCACAATGGCGGGTACTGACTGACCAAGCTCAAGAAACAGGCGTTGCAGCCATACCGCCTCAGCAACCCCTGCACGCAAAGCAACGTACTCAGCCTCCGACGAGCCACGTGCGATGCAGCCCTGCTTCCCGCTATGCCAAGACAGACCGGTACCACTGAGCAGGAACACGTAGCCAGTACGGCTGCTTCCATCTGGGCTCCAAGCCCAGTCGCAGTCAGTGTAGCCCTCAAGGACCATCAAACACTGCCGACGAAAGCAGAGTCCGAGGTACGGCGTGGAGTCCACACACCGCACTACTCACACAACCGCGTGAAGGGCTCTGGCACGTGGAGCCTATGAGAACTGAGCGAGGAGGTTGACAGCGAAAGCGATGTCAGGACGTGTGGTTGTGGCGAGGTACATCAGAGATCCGATGAGGTGGAGGTACAAGGTCACGTCCACTGTCTCCCCCAGCTGTGTGGGATGATCCACCTTTAGGGCATCCTGGCCATCAGGTATGAAGTGTGGAAGCGGTGGGCACTACACCAAGGAGGTCGCTGAAACGCTCCCCCACGACTCGTGCGTATCGGGCCTAATGCAGCAACAGTGTCCGATGCCTGCGATCTTGCACGATCTCCATGCCAAGAAACACCGATGCAGGACCGATGTCCTTCATCCTATAGGCAGTATGAAGGACAGCCTTGGCCTCCTTCACAGCCTCCAGGGACGGAGACGCGATCAAAAGGTCATCGACATAGACCAGGATGGCGATGAACCGCTCAAGTGTTGGTAGGATGAAGGGAGAGGGATCTACCTAGCTCTGTACATATCCCGCACGAGTCGACGTGCGGTGATCTCTCGGTTCCAACACCACGGAGACTGCTTGAGACCGTAAAAGGACTTGCGCAAATGCTAGACCTTGTCACCGTCCTCAAAGCCTGGTGGCTGAGCCACGTAAATCTCCTCATCCAGAGAGCCATGGAGGAACGCATTAGTCACATCCATTTGGTGCAGTTCCCAGTCATGCTAAGCCACTACACCGAATAGAGCTCGAGCTGAGGTCATGCGAACGACAGGGGCAAAGGTGTCAGTGTAATTGATGCCCTCAATCTGAGAGTACCCCTTGACGACCAAGCGGGCCTTTAGCATTCCAATGAGCCATCCGGCTACACTTTCTTGCAAAAGACCCACTTGACCTGAATAGCCTTCCTCCCAGGTGGAAGGTCGACAAGCTTGTAGACTCTATGCTCTCGGATAGCGCGAAGCTCATCCTCACAGGCAGCACGCCAAGCGTGAGCATCCCGTGATGAGAGAGCTTCCCTCAGGGTGCCCGGATAGGGCGCCATAGAGGGAGAGCTTTGTGTGGCAAGGGCATACGCCTCGGTGCGAGGCCTTACCACCACAAGATCAGCTGCTGCATCACAAGCAATATGGAACTCGCGGGTGACGAGATCGTGTCCTACGGGGCACGCTGGATGTACCTCTGTGAGCTCAGTTTAGACACTCAGGCCTAGGGTCTTTGTGCCGGAGTCACCACTCGCGATGCTGCAAGAGGGGCGCCTGGGTGTGGGGCTCGACGCTCGCTGAGCTCCGGAATCCAGTGGTCGAAGACGGCCACCGAACTCACAGGAGTAACCGGAGCTTGAGGGGCACACCTCAGGCTCAGGGACAGGCACGACCACAGGTGGTGGGGACTGAGGCAAGGCAGGTGATTTCGTGCGAAGATATGCGTATGTGGGGGACACGGGGCTGGGTGTGACAGCAGGAGCAGGCAAGACGGGACCTGACACAGAGGCAAGAGTGCCAGGAGGAGCAGATACGGGTGTAGGCGAGTCTGGACCAGACACGGAAGCAGGAGTGCCAACAGATGCACGTATTGGCACAGAAGTAGGCGCGGGAACAGAAGCAGGAGCACATGTGGGGCGTGAAACAGGCTGTACGGGCGAGGTATCTAGACCAACAGCGATGATCGCCGGGTCATCAAGGGCCGGAGACCGAGAGGTGAGGGGGGCTCGAACGGACACATCAGCCTGGTGAGAGGTGCTCGCTGGCGTAGAAGTCTCCCTCATCTGCCGAGAACCCTCATAGGTAGGAACATGTGTGGCCGAGAGTGCCGTGATCGAAGTCAGGACACGGTAGGTGAGAGATTCGAAAAAGAGCGCGTCGCGTGACTCAATGACGCGACGATGAGTAGGGTCCTTGAAGCGCCAGGCCTTTGACCGCGAGGAAATGCCTATGAAGGCACACAAGTGGCCCCGAGGTGAGACCTTGGACCCCTGCTAGTCCTTGGTGTACCACACGGAGGCCAGGAATCCCCAGACGCGAGCGAGACAAAGGTCAGCACGGTGTCCAAACCAGAGCTCATACGGTGTAATATGGTCCGGAAGCGGACCGCGCGGGAGGCGGTTCCAGACCCAAGTCATGTAGGCAAAACCCTCAAAGACAAAGGACTTAGGGAGACCACACTCAGACCGCATAGCGCGAACCGCATCCTCCATGGTGTGGTTCAAGCGCTCGGGCACACCGTTCTGCTGAGGGGTAGTAGGAGCTTAGACTTGGTGAAAAATCCCGTGCTTAGCGAAGAACCCGTCCATCTTGCCAAGGAACTCACCGCCACGATCTGAGCGAAAACTATGTAGCGATTGACGAAACTGACGCTCAGCCATCACTAACCAGAGTCAAATCGCAAGGGCGACGTCGCTCTTCTGACACAGGTTGTAGACCCACCGCATCCGGGTAAAGTCATCAGTCAGAGTCAAAACATACCGGCCCCGATCAGATAGGGACTCGACCGGAAGAGGACCAAGAAGGTCTGAGTGAACTAGCTTGAGAGGCCGAAGCGCTCGGGAACGAGAGTCAAGGTAGGTGCATTGGTGCATCTTCCCCTGAGCGCAAAAGAGACAGTCGGTCTTGGGTGGCTTCTCGAAAGAAGCTGCGTCAAGACCGAGAGCTGGCTGTGTCTGAATGAGCTTCAACACAGTATCGGAGCCCACGTGACACGGACGGCGGTGAAGCAACCGCTCGTGTTCTGGAGACAGAACACCAATGACCAAAACCCAACTAGAGGAAGAAGGAGAGCAAAGGGAGGAGGTTCGAGAGACGTGATACAGATCATCAACAATTGAGGCACAAAGGACAACGCTGCAAGTGTCAATAGCAGTCACGATCGTTGAGTCTGCAGTATGCTCCACAGAGAGACCCATCAGTGTACAGGCACGCACAGAAAGTAGGCTGAGCTCAAGATTAGGCACAAACAACATGTTGGAAAGGTACAAGGGGCCAGACGGACTGTCGAAGCATACAACCCCAACATCATGGACTGGCAACGACTGACAGTCCATTCCGTCTGTACAGACGGAATGGACAGACGTGACAGGACCGAGAACAAAAAAATCACTACGACGAGACGTCATGTGATGAGTGGCACCAAAATCGACGATCCAAGTGCCACCAGAGTCACGACTAGTGGACGTCACTGTACAACAAACAATGGAACACTCGGCATCAGAGGGACGCTGAGCCGTCAGTGGGGAGAAACGCCGCAAGGCACAAAGATGAGACTCATGAACCCAATCAGTGCAGTCAGGCCCATCATCATCACATGCTGACTGTGCTCCCCCACACGCGTCGTCACGACCCACAGGAACGGACGGAAAGACAGTCTGTGGACCACCCGACGATGAAAACACACTCGCACCTCCCTGAAAGCGGAGTGCCAGAAGGTGTCGCAGCTCAGCGATGGTGCGGTTGCGTGGGTCCGGATCACTGCTACTCGCCGGTGAGGAAGCGGGAACAGCTGCAGTCGTGGCTGCTACGCGTCCGAAGGATGGCCAGGATGACGTGCTGAACATGGAATGGAGGGCGTGTGCAGCCTGGAGCCCATGAGTGATCCGCGCCGAGTCAATCTGCTGCTGGCACTCGGTGTAGCGATGGGCACCTCCACAGTTGTAGCAGTGAATAGAACGTCCACTACTACGACTGTATGATGACTGATATTGTGACTGCTGCTGTCCTGATCCACACTTCCCCTTCTTCTTCTTCCCCTCATCTGCTGCTACAACACCCTGTGTCGGAGTGGGTGTAGGCGGGGCCGAAGAGGAGGAGGAAGATGAGGACGTGATGGAGGATGAAGAAGGAGACTGCATAAGGCAAGATGGTGGTGATGCGACGACTGCTGCAGCAAGAGAAGTCTCCTGATGGGCCACAACTGCCTCGAAAGCTGAAGTCACCTCAAGGAAGAGCTGATGCGCCCAGGGAAGAAGCTACAGAGTGGCTGAAAAGGGCTCGAGGACAGTGTCGCTGTACCGTGTGAAGATGTTAGTATACTCAAGGCGAACTCCGAGCATCATAGTACAGAGCGCCCACAGCTGTGTGCCTCTTGAGGTCCCAAGGCGCATATAGATCGCATGGCGCGTCGCTAGTAATCGGCTACAAGCTCTCCAGGATCCTGACGGAGCGAGTGGAAGGCACGAATGTGTGCTGCACGAGTGGCGTGCGTCTCTGCGGCCAGCAGGGATAAGGCCAGATCCCAACCTCCGCGTGGATCGGCGCCGGTGCCTGTGCCGGCCTCACCAAGGAAGGGGCGGAAATCAACAACGGTCTCGTGTGGCATGGCATAGAGGAGTGTTTGCATCGCCCTGGCTGCTGTCAGCACTTGTGTTTGGTCTATTGGCTCATACGGGCTGTGGAAGTAGGGCCACACTCCCTCTGAAGTAGCCCAAACCTGAAAGAGGATCTCCCAACAGTCGAAGCCGTCCTCACTGATGTACCATGGAGGTGGTGTCTCAAAGTCCTTGGGTTGCCGCTCCGTGGGGAGATCAATCGCAGGCCGAGGAGGATGCAGGACGGGGAAGAATCCTGGAAGGGGATAGTCACCAGATAGTCGGGTGACGATCGTATTGGAGGAAAGCGAGGAAATCTGCACGATCTCCTCAAATCTCTATGCCATGCCACGCGAGACCGTTGTTGATTCGAGGAGATCGTGCAGGAGCGCCTCCGTCAGCTGACGGAGGCGCTCCTGAAGAACTCGAATCTCATGATCCGGGGAGTCACCTGTGATGCCTGGCATGAATGGATCATCATCCAGGAGGTCAAGAGGTGGTGGGTCAGGTCTAACTCTTGTCATGGGTGCATGAGCCGACTGCTGTGTAGAGACCGCAACGTCGGCAGCTCCCTCGAAAACCTGCCGAGGGACCGTGGATTGGGCACGCAGAAGCTCAGTCAGTGTGCCGATGGCCTCAGTCTGCTCCCACTGTAGGCGACGCATCTCATCCTGCTGGCTCCGAGGGTCCTCAATGGCCTGTGAACGTGGGCACAGGATCCCATAAGAAGAAGAGGAGGGATCACCTGTCCCCTCCCCCTTGTTGTCAGACGAGTTCCTGTCGCCTCTCAGTATGGGGCGACAGGTCAGGTTTGTCGAATAACAAAAGCGGCAGTGTTTCTCAAAGAGTTGAAACGCTGGCAGCTTTTGACAGTGCGGCCAAATATTTGGCAAAGTATGGTGATGACGTCAGCAGCTGGTTGCTGATGTCAGCACAATCTCATGACGTCAGCAAGCAAAATTGCTGACGTCAGCTCGACTCACCCTCCTACCTTTTTTTTCTTGGTTTGTTTTCTCTCGCGCTTCCGCGCGAGCGTGCAGCCGCTTCGCGGCGGCTGCGCGGAAGCTGCGCAGCACCTTCCGCTCAGCTGTTCTGCAGTTGTGCTGTCAGCTGCAGCAGGAGCTACGTGGCTGCGTGCACAACAGTGGCAGTAGCGACTGCACAATGCCGCTTCTACTGCTACGCATTGTGGCTGCTGCTCGTTGCCGTCGCCACGCACTGCTGCTGTTGCCGCTGCTACGCTGCTGTTGCTGCAGCTGCTGCTCCTCTAATGCTACCGCCGCGGCTGCCACTACTGTTGCTGCGCTGCCGTTGCCGTCGCTGTTGCTGCTCTGCTTCTGTCACCGCTGCTTCCGTGGCTGCTGCTACGGTTGCAGACGGCGGCTGCACTCGCTGCAGCCGCCACGCACTGCTGCTGCTTCTACTCTGCTGCTATGCTGCTGTTGGCACAGTGGCAACACCGCTGCTATGGTCTCACGTGATGGGTGTGGACTGTGTCGACGGCGACCGGCTGTCTTCGACAGGCCCTCGTGGATCTGCTGCAGCGGTGACTCTCGCTGTTGCTGCTCTGCTATGTCTCTGCTGCGCACCTCAGTGAGAACTGTCTCACTGCCCTCATACCATGAGAAGATGCAAGGAAGCTTCCTAACAACACTCCCGTTGACCAGGCGTCAGTGCCTGATCAGACTGTGATGACAATCACAAGTCGTGCACGTAACGGCAAGAGTTTGGCTAGGGGACACAAGGCAAAGTGTTCGAATGCTTCAATTGCATTTGCAGAGACAGATGACAAATGGCAGGTCCATGGCATAAATACCTGCCACGGCGCATAGCGGGTGTCGCACGCGGAGGTCCAAGAGCTGTCCAAAAACCGGCCCAAAACCACTGTTTTGGCCATAACTCTGCGCACACATGTCAGAATGCTATGCCGTCTAAACCTACACGTGCAGAATCACAAGACGGACGCTACGACTGGTCACATGTATGCATCCATCTGTTGTGCTTTGTGCCGTTCCTGTACAGTTTACTCTGACCACTAGGCCGTGTCCGTACTCGTGCAGATCCCTGAGGCGGGCGGCCCTGGTGACACCGGCGCGACGACAGGAGGCGGACTACCAGCTTGGAGCTGGCCGACCACTGCACCAAAGCCCCAGATGCCACCGAGACTCTCTGCTGTGTCTTCTACATCTTGCAGGCGTCTTTCGGCAGACCAGCCATGAGGCCTATTTGCATGTTTTTGCATTGTATGCTCACTGTCTGTCAATGGATACATGCAAATGACCAGTCGTAGCGTGCGTCTTTTGATTCTGCACTTCTAGGTTCAGACGGCGTAGCATTCTGACATGTGTGCGCAGAGTTACGGCCAAAACAGTGGTTTTGGGCCGGTTTTAGGACAGCTCTTGCACTGCCGCGTGCGACACCCGCCATGCGCCGCGGCAGGTACTTATGCCTTGGACCTGTCATTTGTCATTTCTCTCTGCAAATGCTATAGTGAAGCATTCTGACACTTAGCGTTGTGTCTCCTAGCCAAACCCGTGCCGTAGTGTGTACAACCTGTGACTGTCGACACCGTATGATCAGGCACTGACGCCTAGTCAGCGGCTGCGTTGCTAGGAAGCTTCCACGCATTCTCTCATGGTATCAGAGCAGTGAGACAGTTCTCACTGAGCTGTGCAGCAGAGACGCAGGAGAGCAGCAGCAGTGAGAGTCACCACGGCAACAGAGTTCGTGAGGCCTGTTGGAGACAGCCGGTCGCCGTCTACGCAGTTCCACCCACCACGTGAGATCGCAGCAGCAGAGGCAGCAGCGGCGTTGTGCACCGCCACGCGAGGTGCATGGCGGCTGCAATGAGTGCAGCTGCCCCTCCCACAGTCGCAGCAGAAGAGCAGCAGCAGCAGAGGCAACGGCAGCAGCAGCCGCCGCAGTAGCAGCGGCGGCAGCAGCCGCGCAGCAACAGCAGCGGCAGCAGCATCGTAGCAATAGTGGTGGCAACAGCAACGCAGCAGCAATAGTGGCTGCCGCGGCGGCAACAGCAGGGCAGCAGCAGCAGTAGCAGTAGCAGCAGCGTGGCAGCGGCACCAGCGTGGCAGTGACAGCAGCAGCAGCGCGCGGCAGCGGCAACGAGCAGCACCCGCACCGCGCAGCAGCAGCAGCAGTAGCAGTGCAGCCGCTGCTGCAACCGCTGCATCCGCAGCTACACAGCTGCTGTTGCAGCTGACAGTGCAGCTGCAACAGCAGCTAGGCTGAAGCTGCTGCACAGCTTCCACGCAGCGTCCGCGCGGCCACCGCGGAGCGGCTGCACGCGTGCGCAGATTCGCGAAAAAAAAAGGGGGGGGAGACAAGCCGACGTCAGCAGTTTTGCTTGCTGATGTCATCAGTTGTGCTGACGTCAGCAACCACCTGCTGACGTGAGCACCATACTTAGTCAATTTTTTGGCCAAACAGTCAAAATTTGCCAGCGTTTCAAATCTTCGAGAAACGCTGAAGCTTTTTAAATCCGACAAACTTCATCCGTCGCCCCATACTGAGCGGCGACATGAGCCTATCCGACAGCAAGGAGAAGGGACCAGGCGATCCCTCCTCCTCCTCGTCTGGCGTACTGAGTCCACGCTCGCAGGCTATTGAGGACCTGCGCAGCCAGCAGGATGAGATGCGTCGTCTCCAGAGAGAGCAGACTGACGCTGTCCGCACGCTGTCTGAGCTTCTGTGCGCTCACTCCACGGCCCCTCCACGGATTTCTGAGGGAGCTGCCGGAGTTGCGGTCTCTACCCAGCATTCGGTCCAGGCACCCGTGACAGGCGCTCCACCTGACCCACCACCTGCTGACCTCCTT
>SZWC01015139.1:13399-30884 GCA_023375785.1 Penium margaritaceum
CCCCCCTCTCTCTCTCTCTCTCTCTCTCTCTCTCTTCTCCCTTCCTTTCCTCTTTCCCTTTGTCCTTTCCACTTTTCTCCTCTGTTATCTCTCCTGAGTCATCTCCTCTCTCCTCTCACCTCTCCTCTTTCCCGTCTCTGGCCTTTCTCCTTTCACTCTCCTTTCTGTCATAAACGAGATGCAGTTCCAACGTGGCCCGACGGGTCTTCTGTGCTCACGGGCACTTTTGTGTGGGTGGTTCTGAGTCTAAGCGTGTGCTTTCTGGTCGCCTCACGCTATGTTTCTGGAAGTAGAAGACAGTTGCGAGATAGTCACTTTTGCGAAGGGAAGAACACAATTTTGCATTTCTTTTTGGACATGGACATGATTTGAACAGTTTTAGGACTAGTCATGAGCTTTCCAACGCAGCAAACCGTGCGTGATTTGGATAACCATAGCTCAGGCTAAGTTAGTCGAAGTACAGAACCCCAAACCAGCCGTTCAGTCGGCAGCGCGCACTACGTCGCCCGCCGAAGCGCCCTCACACATAAAGGACCCATAAAAAACGCGATTCCTGAGGCGCAGATGTCCCTACACGTAGTGGCGGTGCCCCTTGCGCCTTTTGGGTCTGTTTTGATGACTTACTCATCGAGTTTGGTGATGGAGATTGATGTTGGTCGAAACCTGTTCGCGGACATACTACTGAGTTTCGGGCTCTAAGCCAGAGATTTGGCTACGTCCCTCAGTAAAAAACTGCACTACTGGCATCCGGCGGATCATTCACCGGATGCCGTGGGAGCCCTTCCAGAGCAAAATCTCTTGATGGAATTTTGTTTCTCGGTCAGATGGATTATCCACCTCCAGTCGAACCGCGGCCAACTCCCACAGCCGCCGCGCACACCCCAACTTTGGAAGCCCATATCTCCCTTGTTACTAGTCCGATTCCGGTGAAACAACTTCCACCGGATTCAACAATTCGTCCACTTTCAGGGACAAAAACTCCATTTTAGGATCTGAGCAATCCTCGAGTCGCCAGATCCAACGAAGAGGAATATCCTCTCTCTGGCAGCTCGTCCGCGCCTCCCTGCGCCGCATTTGGGCATGCAGAGGGACAAATCTTCAACATTCTCCCCCTTGCACCTGCCATGCGCGCTGCTCCTGCTTGCTCTCACTCATCTTCCGCTGCATCATCCAGCCCATCATAGCTGGTTATCCCAATCCCAGCCACGCTTAATGCGTGCCGGTCCACAGGTTGCGCTTTGGTCAAGCAATCCGCAAGCATGTTGTCAGTGCTGCAGTGGTGCAGCACCACTTGCCCCTTTTCAACCATGTCCCGTGCGTAGTGATAACGCACGTCAATGTGCTTTGTCCTCCTGTGCTACGTCGGGTTGTAGGTCAACAAGATGCAGCCGGTGTTGTCCTCTTGAACCACTGTAGGCTCCTGCTATGGTACGTCCAACTCCCCCAGCAACCTGCGAAGCCACACCGCCTCCTTGGCTGCCTCGGTCAGCGCGATGTACTCTGCTTCCACTGTGGAGGTGGCAACGTAGTCCTGCTTCCTGTTGCACCACGAGACCGCTGCACCAGCGAGGAAGAACAAGTAGCCACATGTGGACTTCCGCTTGTCTACATCACCAACATAGTTTGCATCTGTATAGCAGACCAGACGCAAGGGGTCCGCCCACCCCTTACCGTCGAACCTCAAGCACGCATGCCGCGTTGCCTGCAGGTAGCGGAGGATACGCTTGACCGCCTGCCAGTGTAGTGGCCCTGGATCGGCCACATACCTGCTCACTTGACCCACCGCGTAGGCCAGGTCCGGTCGAGTCGCCACCATGGCGTACATGAGGCTGCCCACCGCCGATTGGTAGGGCACTCCTGCCATATCCTCCCACTCTTCTTTTGTTTGTGGCGCCATTGCCGCACTCAGATCACAAGTCGTGGAGACTGGACTGCCAACTGGTTTGCAGCCCTCCATGCTGTACCGCTTCAGCACCTCGGCCACGTATTTGGCCTGTCCCAGCTCAAGCGTGTGCGCCCTATGGTTCCGCGTGATGCTCATCCCGAGGTAGTACTCCAGCTCGTCCATGTCCAACATCTGGAATCTGCTGCTCAGCTGCTCTTTCAGCCGCTGTAGGCTCAGCAGATCCATCAAGCACAAATTCAGGTCGTCCAAATAGAGTGCGACGATCTGATGGAGCTGTTTCTCATGCCGCATGTACACGCTGTGATCCGCCTCACAACGTTCGAAGCTGAGTTGTGCCATGAAGCTGTCCATCTGTTGGTACCAGCATTTGGGCCATTGTTTTAGCCCGTACAAGGACTTCTGTAGCTTACACACCTTGCCCTCCAGTACCTCCACCCCCTCTGGCACCTCCATGTAGATCTCTTTGTCTATGATGCCGTTGAGGAAGGCCGCCTTTACATCCATTTGGTGGAGCTCCATGTCCTTTGCGGCTGCCACCGCAAGGATCGCCCGGATGCTTGTGAACTTGGCGACGGGAGTGAACGTCTCATCGTAGTGCCCGCCCTTACGCTATGCGCATCCCTTTGCCACCAGCCGCGTCTTGTATTTGTCAACCACACCTTCCTTTGTGAACTTGGTCTTGAAGACCCACTTTGAGCCGATGACCTTGGCATCTTTAGGCCTGTCAACCAGCTCCCACGTATCGTTTTCTGTGATGGACGCCAGCTCAGATTTGATGGCTGCATCCCATTCATCCCCTGCGGGCCGTGCAAGCGTCTCTTGCACGGTAGTCGGCTCCGTTGATGCAGCCAGCATGCACCGCGTCATGTCGATCCATCGACCGGTGCTTGCGTCAAAGCGCTTCCCTGCTTTCCGCTGCCTCTCGTTACGGCGCGGCAGTTTTGGTGGCGCATCGTCACTCTGCTACAATCCCCCCGACTCTACACGCTCCGGTGAACCATCAACGGGACGGCTCCCCGAGGACCTCTCCTGCTCCAGTGAAACATCGTCTGAACGGCCGGCACGTCCAGTGGATTTTCCACCGATGCCCGATGCGTACTCCGGTGGGAGTGCGCGCCTTGGCACCCTTGGTGCCTCATCCGCCGGATCCTTCCGGTGGATCTCCTCATCAGCTTGATCGTCATCGGAGTCCTCCGCTTCGGCTGCCTCCACTAGTGCACCGTCACGCTCTGATGCCGCATCCTCAAATTCAGCGTCTGCTTGCTCCTTCTTGTAGTCAAGGAGCTGGAACCACTCCCCCGTCTTTGGAGAGTCCACCACGCCCACATCGTTGCTGCTGATGTAATTCTGCTGCTCGTCGAACTCGATGTCTCGGTTGCGGATTACCTCCTCCTTACGCATGTCATAGAGCTGGTATGCCTTATGTGTGCTCTCATAGCCAAGGAAGAGGTACGGTTGTGACCGCGGCTCAAGCTTGCTGTCGCGCCGCTGTGCAGCCTGCACCATCGCATGCGCCTTGCACCCGAACACTTTCAGATGTGCCACACTTGGCTTGCTCCCGCTCCAAACCTCCTGCGGCGTCTTCCAGCCGCTCTTCCCCTTCAGCACTGCTGTAGGAGTGAGGTTGATGGTGTAGCTCGCAGTACGCATAGCTTTTGCCCTGAAGCTCCGCGGCAATTCTGCATCCACCAACATGGTACGTACCATGTTCAGCAGCGTCTGGTTAGCCCGCTCCGCCACGCCATTTGACTGAGGCGAATACAGCGTAGTTTGTTGCCATTTCATGCCCTGCTGCTTCATCTACCCGCTACAGCCCATGTACTCTCCACCGTTGTCCCTATGTAGCGCTCTGACCTTCCGGTTAGTCCGCCTCTCTATCGCGGCGACATACTCTTTCAGCCGGTCGAGGACCTCACCTTTCTGCTTCATGAAGTACACATGGAGTTTTTTGCTGTAGTCATCAATGAAGGGGACGAAATAATGCACACCAATCTTTAACGTTGTCTGGAATGGTCCGCACACGTTGCTGTGCACGACCTCCAGCAGGTCCAAGGCGCGAACGGTTTACGCTGCGCCTTGCCCAAAATACAAGGCTCGCACTTTTTGTGCACTGCTGCATCTGTCGCCTCTTCGACACCGTCGATGACGAGGTCGCGTACCAGCTTGCGCTTCGCCATCTCCTTCACGACTTCAAGTGAGGAATGCCCCAGTCGTCGGTGCCAGAGCTCTTGATCGGGTCCCCCTCCTTTGGCCAGGTTGACGGCGCGTTCCTACAAGTCCGCTGAGTGTGTCGCCGCGGGGATCACCTTGGTCTCCACAATGTAGAGGCCTCCCTCATGCTTAGCCTCCAGCACGGGCTCGCCGCCACCGTCCTTGTGCACGACTGCCCCTCTTCTCCTGAAGAGCACCTCGTACCTCTTGTCAGTCAGGCGGCTGACACTTAGAATGTCAGCCCAGCTAGGTACGTGCTGCACGTCCTTGATGACGCGCTGCACCCGCTTTCCACCAACCACCACCTCCACGTCCACGTCTCCTTGGCCAGCCGCCGGCTCGACCTTGTCGTTCGTGACCACCATGGACTTGCTGGACTTGGTGTAGTTGATGAACTCGACCTTCTCGACCTGGGTGTGCTCCTCTGCTCCGGAGTCAAGGCATCACCGGTTAGCCTTCTTGAGGTTATGGTTTTGAGTGCCGTTGAGGAGCACACTCTTTCCTTTGGCATCCTTGCCGCCGGCCTTTGCCTCCTTGGTACACTCACGGGCCTAGAGGTCCTCCTTGCCACAGTTGCGGCACGCACCGTTCTTGGCGCCCTTCTTGCCGTATCTTTGTCCGCCACCTCCCTTTCCCCCACTTCCGCCACCACGCGTTTTGGTGACTAGGGCCGATGAGGAAATGAGGACTCTCCGCAGCTCCGTCGCTACGCCTCGTTGTGGATGTACTCTACGATCGCGCCATAGGTGAGGTTGTCCTCTGTCCATCCTCCCAAGGCGGTGATGAGAGGGCTCCAATTGTCAGGAAGGGCCATGAGGAGGGCCATCGCCTGCAGCTGCATGTCGATCTTCCACCCAACGTCATTACACTGTGAGACAAGCGATTCGATGTGCTCCATGGCGGAGATGACATCATGTCCCTCCGCGATTCTCACCGTCAGGAGTCGCTTCAATGCACAGATTTTTTTTGCCAGCGATTTGGATTGATGGATGGTGCAGAGCTTTTGCCAAGCCTCGGCTGCCAGCTTGTAGCCTTGGAAGTAGCCCTACTGTGACTCAGCCGTCCCAAACACCAGTAGCATGAGTACCTCCGTGTTCTTCTTTTCGAAGGCCTCCTTCTGCGCTTCCGTCGCTGTCGCTTTGTCGAGGACTTCAGTTCCCAACATAACCTGCAGCACACCCTTATGCGCGAGGTGGATCTCGAAGTGCCACCTCCATAGCCCAAAATCGGGCCACCCGCATACCTCTGGATGGCCTGCGTCTCCTTCTGCGCCATTGCGTAGTCTCCTACTCTAGGATCTCAGAGTTTTACGGCGATGTCGTCCCCGACGACAATCCCGTCCGCCGCGAAAGCCGTGAGCCATGTGTAGACCGGTCAGGGCCGTAGGTCCATAACCCTTTGTCATAAACAAGAGGCAGTTCCAATGTGGCCCGACGGGTCTTCTGTGCTCACGGCTACTTTTGTGCGGGTGGTTCTGAGTCTAAGCGTGAGCTTTCTGGTCACCTCGCGCTATGTTTCTGGAAGCGGAAGAAAGTTGCGAGACAGTCACTTTTGTGAAGGGAAGAACGTAATTTTGCATTAGTTTTTGAACATAGACATGATCTAAACATTTGTACGGCTAGTCATGAGATCTCCAATACACCAAACCGTGCGTGATTCAGATAACCGTAGCTCCCACTACGTTAGTCGAAGAGCAGCACCCTAAACCAGCCGCTCAGTCGGCGGCATGCACTACGTCGCCCGCCGAAGCGCCCTCACACATAAAGGACCCATCAAAAACGTCATTCCGGAGGTGTAGATGTCCCTACACGTAGTGGCGGTGCCCCTTGCGCCTTTGCGGTCTGTTTTGATGAGTTAATCATCAAGTATGGTGATGGAGATTGATGTGGGTCAAAACCTGTTCGCAGACCTGCAGCCAGAATTTCGACTGTTCCCGAGTAACAAAATATACTACTGAGTTTCGGACGCCGAGCCAGAGATTTAGCGAAGTCCCTCAGTAACAAACTGTACTACTGGCATCTGGAGGACCATTTACCGGACGCCTTGGCAGCCCTTCCGATGTAAAATCTCCAGATGGACTTTTGTTACTCGGTCAGGTGGATTATCCAGCTCCAATCGAACCGCGGCCGACTCCCAGAGCCGCCGTGCACACCCCAACTTTGGAAGCCCATATCTCCCTTGTTTCTAGTCCGATTCTGGTGAAACAACTTCCACTGGATTTAGCAACTCGTCCATTTTCAGAGAAAATAATCCATTTTAGGATCCGAGCAATTCTTGGGTTGCTTGATCCATCGACGAGGAATTTCCTCTCTCTGGCAGCTCATCGGCGCCTCCCTACGCTGCACTTGGGCATGCAGAGGGACAAATCTTCAACATTCTCCCCCTTGTACCTGCCATGCCTGGTACTCCTACTTGCTCTCACTTATCTTCCGCTGCTTCCTCCAGCCCATCATAGCTGGTTATCCCAAGCCCGGCCACGCTTAATGCGTGCCGGTCCACTGGTTACGCTTTGGTCAAGCAATCTGCAAGCATGTTGTGCGTACTGCAGTGCTACAGCACCACTTGTCCCTTTTCAACCATGTCCCGTGCATAGTGATAATGCACGTCAATGTGCTTGGTCCACTTGTACAGTGTCGGGGTTTTGGTCAGCGAGATGGAGCCGATGTTGTCCTCTTGCACCACTGTAGGCTCCTGCTCCGGCACGCCCAGCTCCCCCAGCATTCTGCGGAGCCACACCGCCTCCTTGACCGCCTCGGCCCGTGCGATGTACTCTGCTTCCAGTGTGGAGGTGGCGACACATTCCTGCTTCCTGCTACACCACGAGACCGCTGCACCAGCGAGGAAGAACACGTAGCCAGATATGGACTTCCGCTTGTCCACATCGCTAGCGTAGTCTGCATCCCTATAGCAGACCAGACGCAAGGGGTCTGCCCTCCCCTTACCGTCGAACCTCAAGCACGCATGCCGCGTTGCATGTAGGTAGCGGAGAATACGCTTGACCGCCTGCCAATATAGTGGCCTTGGATCGGCCACATACCTGCTCACTTGACCCACCGCATAGGCCAGGTCCGGTCGAGTCGCCACCATGGCATACATGAGGCTGCCCACCGCCGATTGGTAGGGCACTCCTGCAATATCCACCCACTCTTCTTTTGTCTGCGGCGCCATTGCCGCACTCAGAGCACAGGTGGTGGAGACTGGACTGCCAACTGGTTTGCAGCCCTCCATGCTGTACCGCTTCAGCACCTCGGCCATGTATTTGGCCTGTCCCAGCTCAAGCGTGTGCGCCCTCTGGTTCCGCGTGATGCTCATCCAGAGGTAGTACTCCAGCTCGTCCATGTCCGACATCTGGAATCTGCTGCTCAGCTGCTCTTTCAGCTGCTGTAGGCTCGACAGATCCGTCGAGCACAAATTGAGGTCGTCCACATAGAGTGCGATGATCTGATGGAGCTGTTTGTCATGCCGCACGTACACGCTGTGATCCGCCTCACAGCGTTCGAAGCTGAGTTGTGCAATGAAGTTGTCCATCTGTTGGTACCAGCATCTGGGCCATTGTTTTAGCCCGTACAAGGACTTCTGTAGCTTACACACCTTGCCCTCTAGTACCTCCACCCCCTCTGGCACCTCCATGTAGATCTCTTTGTCTATGATGCCATTGAGGAAGGCTGTCTTTACGTCCATTTGGTGGAGCTCAATGTCCTTCGCGGCCGCCACCGCAAGGATCGCCCAGATGCTTGTGAACTTGGCGACGGGAGTGAACGTCTCATCGTAGTGCCCGCCCTTACGCTATGCGCATCCCTTTCCCACCAGCCACACCTTGTATTTGTCAACCACACCTTCCTGTGTAAACTTGATATTGAAGACCCACTTTGAGCCGATGACCTTGGCATCTTTCGGCCTGTCAACTAGCTCCCACGTATCATTTTCTGTCATGGACGCCAGCTCAGATTTGATGGCTGCGTCCCATTGATCCTCTTCGGGCCGTGCAAGTACCTCTTGCACGGTAGTCGGCTCCGTTGATGCACCCAGCATGCACCGCGTCATGCCGATCCATCGACTGGTGCTTGCGTCGAAGCACTTCCCCGCTTTTCACTTCCTCCCACTGCAGCGTGGCAGTTCTGGTGGTGCATCGTCTCTCTGCTGCGATCCCTCCAACTCTGCATGCTCCAGTGAATCATCAACTGGACGGCTCCTCAAGGACCTCTCCCGTTCCGGCAAAATATCGCCCGAACGGCCGGTACGTCCAGTGGATTTTCCACTGATGCCCGATGCGTACTCCGCCGGGAATGCGCACCTTGGCACCCTTGGTGCCTCATCCGCCGGATCCTTCCGGTGGATCTCCTCATCAGCTTGATCGTCATCAGAGTCCTCCGCTTCGGCTGCCACCACTGGTGCACCGTTGCACTCTGATTCCGCATCCTTAACTTTGGCGTCCGCCGGCTCTTTCTCGTAGTCAAGGAGCTGGAACCACTCCCCCGTCTTGGGAGAGTCCACCACGCCCACATCGTTACTGCTGATGTAACTCCGTTGCTCGTCGAACTCGATGTCTCAGCTGTGAACTACCTCCTCCGTGCGCATGTCGTAGAGCCGGTATGCCTTATGCGCGCTCTCATAGCCAAAGAAGAGGTACGGCTTTGAGCGGGGCTCAAGCTTGCTGTCGCGCCGCTTCACAGCCTGTACCATTGCATGCGCCTTGCACCCGAACACTTTCAGGTGCACCACACTTGGCTTGCGCCTACTCCAAATCTCCTGCTGTGTCTTCGAGCCGCTCTTCCCCTTCAGCACCGCTGTAGGAGTGAGGTTGATGGTGTAGCTCGCAGTACGCACAGCTTCCGTCCAGAAGCTCCGCGGCAATTCTGCATCCACCAACATGGTCCGTACCATGTTCAGCAGCGTCTGGTTAGCTCGCTCCACCACGCCATTTGACTGTTGCAAATACGGCGTAGTTTGTTGCCATTTTATGCCCTGCTGCTTCATCCATCGGCTACAGCCCATGTACTCTCCACCGTTGTCGCTGCTTAGCGCTCTGACCTTCCGGTTAGTCTGCCTCTCCATTGCAGTGACATACTCGTTCAGCCGGTCCAGGACCTCGCCTTTCTGCTTCATGAACTACACATGGAGTTTTTTGCCGTAGTCATCAATGAAGGTGACAAAATAGTGCGTCCCACTCTTTAACACCATCTTGAATGGTCCGTACACATCGTTGTACACAACCTCTAGCAAGTCCGAGGTGCGATTCACATTCTCGTTGAAACGTTTGCACCGCGCCTTGCCCAAAATGCAAGGCTCGCACTTTTTGTGCACTGCTGTATTTGTCGCCTCTTCCGCACCGTCGATGACGAGGCCGCATACCAGCTCGCGCTTCGCCATCTCCTTCATGACTGCGAGTGAGGAATGCCCCAGTCGTCGGTGCCAGAGCTCCAGATTAGGTCCCCCTCCTTTAACCAGGTTGACGGTGCGTTCTTGCAAGTTTGCTGAGTCTGTCGCCGCGGGGATCACCTTGGTCTCCACAATGTAGAGGCCTCTCTCATGCTTAGCCTCCAGCACGGGCTCGCCGCCACCGTCCTTCCACGCGATTGCCCCTCTTTTCCTGAAGGGCACCTCGTACCCCTTGTCAGTCAGGCGGCAAAAATTTAGAATGTCAGCCAAGCCAGGTACGTGATGCACGTCATTGATGACGCGCTACACCCGCTTTCCACCAACCACCACCTCCACGTCCACGTCTCCTTGGCCAGCCGCCGGCTCGACCTTGTCGTTCACGACCACCATGGACTTGCTGGACTTGATGAACCTGACCTTCTTGACCTGGGTGTGCTCCTCTGCTCCGGAGTCAAGGCATCACCGGTTAGCCTTCTTGAGGTAATGGTTTTGAGTACTGTTGAGGAGCGCACTCTTGGCTTTGACTTCCTTCCGCAGGCCTTTGCCTCCTCGGTACCCTCATCGGCCCAGTGGCCCTCCTTGCCACAGTTGCGACACGCACCCTTCTTGGTGCCCTTCTTGCCGCCTCCTTGTCCGCCACCTCACTTTCCCCCACTTCTGCCACCATGCGTTTTGGTGACGAGGGCCGATGAGGACAACGAGGACTCTCCAGAGCTCCGTTGTTGTGTCTCGTTGCGGATGTACTTTACGATCGTACCATAGGTGAGCTTGTCCTCTGTCCATCCTCCCAAGACGGTGATGAGAGGACTCCAACTGTCAAGAAGGGCCATGAGAAGGGCCATCGCTTGCAGCTGTGTGTCGATTTTCTATCCCACATTGTTGCACTGTGAGGCGAGCGGCTCGATCTGCTGCATGGAGGAGATGACATCATCTTCCTCCTCGATTCTCACCGTCAAGAGTCGCTTCATTGTGAAGATTTTATTTTCTAGCGACTTACATTGATGGATGGTACAGAGCTTTTACCAAGCCTCGACTGCCAGCTTGTAGCCTTGGAAGTAGCCGCACTGTGACTCAGCCGTCCCGGACACCAGTAGCATGACCGCCTCCGTGTTCTTCCTTTCGAAGGCTTCCTTCTGTGCTTCCGTCGCTGTCACTTCGTCGAGGAATTCGGTTCCCAACATGACCTGCAGGACACCCTTATGCGCGAGGTGGATCTCGAAGTGCCACCTCCATAGCCCAAAGCCTGGACCACCCGCATACTTCTGGATGGCCTGTGTCTCCTTCTGCGCCATTGCGCAGTCTTCCACTCCGGGACCTCATAGTTTTATGGCGATGTCGTCCCCGACGACAATCCCGTCCGCCGGAAAAGCCGTGAGCGATGTGTAGACAGGTCAGGGCCGTGGGTCCATAACCCTTTGTCATAAAGAGGATGCAGTTCCAACGTGGCCCGACGGGTCTTCTGTCCTCACGGCTACTTTTTTGCGGGTGGTTCTGAGTCTAAGCGTGAGCTTTCTCGTCACCTCACGCTATGTTTGTGGAAGTGGAAGACAGTTGCGAGACAGCCACTTTTGTGAAGGGAAGAACGCAATTTTGCATTAGTTTTTGGACATGGACATGATCTAAACATTTGTAGGGCTAGTGATGAGCTCTCCAACACACCAAACCATATGTGATTCGGCTAACTGTAGCTTCCACTACGTTAGTCAAAGTGTAGCAGCCCAAACTAGCCGCTCAGTTGGCGGCGAGCACTACGTCGTCCGCCGAAGCACCCTCACACATAAAGGACCCATCAAAAACGCCATTCCGGAGGCGCAGATGTCCCTACACGTACTGGCAGTCTCCCTTGCACCTTTGGGGTCAGTTTCGATGAGTAAATCATCGAGTTTGGTGATGGAGATTGATGTGGGTCGAAACCTGTTCGCGGACGTGCAGTCAGAATTTTGATTGTGTCCCAAAATAACAAAACATACTACTGAGTTTCGGACGGCGAGCCAGAGATTTGGCTAAGTCCCTCAGTAACAAACTGCACTACTGGCATCTGGCGGATCATTCACCGGACGCCTTGGCAGCCCTTCCGGAGTAAAATCTCCAAATGGACTTTTGTTACTCGGTCAGGTGGATTATCCACCTCCAGTCGAACCGCGGCCGACTCCCAGAGCCGCCGTGCACACCCCAACTTTGGAAGCCCATGTCTCCCTTGTTACTAGTCCGATTCTGGTGAAACAACTTCCACTGGATCTAGCGACTCGTCCACTTTCAGGGACAATAATCCATTTTAGGATCCGAGCAATCCGCGGGTCACGAGATCCAACGACGAGGAATTTCCTCTCTCTGACACCTTGTCGATACCTCCCTGTGCCGCACTTGGGCATGCAGAGGGACAAATCTTCAACATTCTCCCCCTTGTACCTGCCATGCCCGCTGCTCCTACTTGGTCTCACTCATCTTCTGCTGCGCTCTCCAGCCCATCATAGCTGGTTATCCCAAGCCCGGCCACGCTTAATGCGCGCCAGTCCACGGGTTGCACTTTGGTCAAGCAATTCGCAAGCATGTTGTGCGTGCTACAGTGCTGCAGCACCACTTGCCCCTTCTTCAACCATGTCCCGTGCGTAGTGATAATGCACGTCAATGTGCTTCGTCCTCTTCTGCTACGTCGGGTTGTTGGTCAATGAAATGGAGCTGATGTTGTCCTCTTGCACCACCGTAGGCTCCTGCTGCGGCACGCCCAGCTCCCCCAGCAACCTGCGGAGCCACACCGCCTCCTTGACCGCCTTGGCCAGTGGGATGTACTCTGCTTCCACTGTGGAGGTGGCAACACAGTCCTACTTCCTGCTGCACCACGAGACCGCTGCACCAACGAGGAAGAACACATAGCCAGATGTGGACTTCTGCTTGTCCACATCGCCAGCGTAGTCTACATCCGTATAGCAGACCAGACGCAAAGAGTCCACCCGCCCCTTACTGTCGAACCTCAAGCACGCACGCCGCATCGTATGCAGGTAGCGGAGGATGTGCTTGACCGCCTGCCAGTGTAGTGGCCTTCGATCGGCCACGTACCTGCTCACTTGACCCATCGCGTAGGCCAGGTCCGGTCGAGTCGCCACCATGGCGTACATGAGGCTGCCCACCGCCGATTGGTAGGACACTCCTACCATATCCACCCGCTCTTCTTTTCTTTGCGGCGTCATTGCCGCACTCAGATCACAGGTGGTGGAGACTAGACTGCCAACTGGTTTGCAGCCCTCCATATTGTACCGCTTCAGCACCTCGGCCACGTATTTGGCCTATCCCAGCTCAAGCGTGCGCGCCCTCCAGTTCCGCGTGATGCTCATCCCGAGGTAGTACTCCAGCTCCCCCATGTCTGACATCTGGAATCTGATACTCAGGTGCTCTTTCAGCCGCTGTAGGCTCGGCAGATCCGTCCAGCACAAAATCAGGTCGTCCACGTAGAGTGCGACCATATGATGGAGCTGTTTTTCATGCCACACGTACACACTGTGATCCGCTTCACAGCGCTCGGAGTTGAGTTGTGCCATGAAGCTGTCCATCTATTGGTACCAGCATCTGGGTGATTGTTTTAGCCTGTACAAGGACTTCCGTAGCTTACACACCTTGCCCTCCGGTTCCTCCATCCCCTCTGGCCTCTCCATGTAGATCTCTTTATCTATGATGCCGTTGAGGAAGGTCGTCTTTACGTCCATTTGGTGGAGCTCCATGTCCTTCGTGGCCGCCACCGCAAGGATCGCCTGGATGATTGTGAACTTGGCGACGGGAGTGAATGTCTGAACGTAGTATTGGCCCTTACGTTGTGCGTATCCCTTTGTTACAAGCCGTGCCTTGTATTTGTCAACCACACCTTCCTTTGTAAACTTGGTCTTGAAGACCCACTTTGAGCCGATGACCTTGGCATCTTTCGGCCTGTCAACCAGCTCCCACGTATCGTTTTCTGTGATAGACGCCAGCTCAGATTTGATGGCTGCGTCCCATTGATCCCCTGCGGGCCCTACAAGCGCCTCTTGCACGGTAGTCGGCTCCGTTGATGCAGCCAGCATGCACCGCGTCATGCCGATCCATCGACCGGTGCTTGCGTTGAAGCGCTTCCCCGCTTTGCGCTGCCGTCCGCTGCGGCGGGATAGTTTTGGCGGTGCATCGTCGCTCTGCTACGATCCCTCCGACTCTGCACGCTCCGGTGAATCATCAACCGGACGGCTCCCCGAGGACCTCTCCCGCTCCGGCGAAACATCGCTCGATCTGCCGGCACGTCCAGTGGATTTTCCACCGACGCCCGATGCGTACTCCGTCGGGAGTGCGCGCCTTGGCACCCTTGGTGCCTCATCCGCCGGATCCTTCCGATGGATCTCCTCAACAGCTTGATCGTCATCGGAGTCCTCCGCTTCGGCTGCCACCGCTGGTGCACCGTCGCGCTCTGATGTCGCATCCTCAACTTTGGCGTCCGCCGGTGCCTTCTCGTAGTCAAGGAGCTGGAACCACTCCCCCGTCTTTGGAGAGTCCACCACGCCCACATCGTTTCTGCTGATGTAACTCCGCTGCTCATCAAACTCGATGTCTCGGCTGTGCATTACCTTCTCCTCTCGCATGTCGTAAGGCCGGTATGCCTTATGTGCGTTCTCATAGCCAAGGAAGAGGTACGACTTTGTCCTCAGCTCAAGCTTGCTGTCGCGCCGCTGTGCAGCCTGCACCATCGCATGTGCCTTGCACCCGAACACTTTTCGCAGTGCCACACTTGGTTTGTGCCCACTCCAAACCTCCTGCGGTGTCTTCCAGCCGCTCTTCCCCTTTAGCACCGCTATAGGAGTGAGGTTGATGGTGTAGCTCGCAGTACACACAGCTTTTGTCCTGAAGCTCCGCGTCAATTCTGCATCCACCAACATGGTCCGTACCATGTTCAACAGCGTCTGGTTAGCCCGCTCCGCCACGCCATTTGACTGAGGCAAATTCGGTGTAGTTTGTTGCCATTTTATGCCCTGCTGCTTCGTCCACCCGCTATAGCCCATGTACTCTCCACTGTTGTTGCTACATAGCGCTCTGACCTTCCGGTTAGTCTGCCTCTCCACCGCAGCAACATACTCTTTGAGCTGGTCCAGGATTTTTCCTTTCTGCTTCATGAAGTACACGTGGAGTTTTCTGTTGTAGTCATCAATGAAGGTGACGAAATAACGCGCGCCGCTCTTTAACGCCGTCTTGAATGGTCCGCACACGTCGCTGTGTATGACCTCTAGCAAGTCCGAGGTGCGATTCACATTCTCGTTGAAATGTTTACGCCGCGCCTTGTCCAAAATGCAAGGCTCGCACTTTTTGTGCACTGTTGCATGTGTCGCCTCTTCCGAACCGTCGATGATGAGGCCGCATACCAGCTCGCGCTTCGCCATCTCCTTCACGACTGCGAGTGAGGAATACCCCAGTCGTCGGTGCCAGAGCTCCAGATTAGGTCCCCCTCCTTTAACCAGGTTGATGGTGCGGTCCTGCAAGTCTGCTGAGTCTGTCATCGCGGGGATCACCTTGGTCTCCACAATGTAGAGGCCTCCCTCATGCTTAGCCTCCAGCACGGGCTCACCGCCACCGTCCTTCCACGTGACTGCCCCTCTTCTCCTGAAATGCACCTCGTACCCCTTGTCAGTCAGGCGGCTGACACTTAGAATGTCAGCCAAGCGAGGTACGTGCTGCACATCCTTGATGACGCGCTGCACCCGCTTTCCACCAACCACCACCTCCACGTCCACGTCTCCTTGGCCAGCCGCCGGCTCGACCTTGTCGTTCGCGACCCCCATGGACTTGCTGGACTTGGTGTAGTTGATGAACACGATCTTCTTGACCTGGGTGTGCTCCTCTGCTTTGGAGTCAAGGCATTACCGGTTAGCCTTCTTGAGGTAATGGTTTTGAGTGCCGTTGAGGAGCGCACTCTTGGCTTTGACGTCCTTGCCGCCGGCCTTTGCCTCCTCGGTAAACTCATGGGCCCAGCGGCCCTCCTTGCCACAGTTGCGACACGCACCCTTCTTGGCGCCCTTCTTGCTGCCTCCTTGTCCACCACCTCCCTTGTCCCCACTTTCGCCACCATGTGTTTTGGTGACGAGGGCCGATAAGGACAACGAGAACTCTCCACAGCTCCGTTGCTGTGCCTCGTTGTGAATGTACTTTGCAATCACGCCATAGGTGAGCTTGTCCTCTGCCCATCCTCCCAAGATAGTGATGAGAGGGCTCCAACTGTCAAGAAGGGCCATGAGGAGGACGCGGGCAGCTTTGTGTAGATCTTCTATCCCACATTGTTGCACTGTGAGGCGAGCGACTCAATCTGCTGCATGGCAGAGATGACATCATCTCCCTCCTCGATTCTCACCGTCAAGAGTCGCTTCATTGCAAAGATTTTATTTGCCAGCAACTTGGATTGATGGATGGTGTAGAGCTTTTGCCAAGCCTCGGCTGCCAGCTTGTAGCCTTGGATGTAACTGCAGTGCGACTCAGCCGTCCCGGACACCAGTAGCATGAGCACCTTTGTGTTCTTATTTTCGAAGGCCTCCTTCTGCGCTTGCGTGGTTGTTGCTTCGTCGAGGAATTCGGTTCCCAACATGACCTGCAGCCCACCCTTATGCGCGAGGTGGAACTTGAAGTGGTACCTCCATAGTCCAAAGCCTGGGCCACCCGCATACTTATGGATGGCCTGCTTCTCCTTCTGCGCCATATCGCAGTATTCCACTCCGGGACCTCAGACTTTTACGGCGACGTCATCCCCGACGACAATCCCATCCGCCGCGAAAGCCGTGAGCCATGTGTAGACCGGTCAGGGCCGTGGGTCCATAACCCTTTGTCATAAACAAAATGCAGTTCCAATGTGGCCCGATGGGTCTTCTGTGCTCACGGCTACTTTTGTGCGGGTGGTTCTGAGTCTAAGCGTGAGCTTTCTGGTCACCTCACGCTATGTTTGTGGAAGTGGAAGATAGTTGCGAGACAGTCACTTTTCCGAAGGGAAGAGCGTAATTTTGTATTAGGTTTTGGACATGGACATGATCTAAATGTTTGTAGGACTAGTCATGAGCTCTCCAACGCACCAAACTGTACGTGATTCGGATAACCGTAGCCCCCGCTACATTAGTCGAAGAGCAGCACCCCAAACCAGCTGCTCAGTCGGCAGCGCGCACCACGTCGTCCGCCGAAGCGCCCTCACATAAAGGACCCATAAAAAATGCCATTCCGGAGGCGCAGATGTCCCTACACGTGGTGGCGGTGCCCCTTGAGCCTTTGGGGTCTGTTTTGATGAGTTAATCATTCAGTTTGGTGATGGAGATTGATGTGGGTTGAAACCTGTTCGCGGACGTGCAGTCGGAATTTGGACTCTCCCAAAGTAACAAAACATACTACTGAGTTTGGGACGCCAAGCCAGAGATTTGGCGAAGTCCCTCAATAACAAACTACACTACTGGCATCCGGCGGATCATTCACCGGACGCCTTGACAGCCCTTCCGGAGTAAAATCTCCAGATGGACTTTTGTTACTCGGTCAGGTGGATTATCCACCTCCAGTCGAACCACGGCCGACTCCCAGAGCCGACGCGCACACCCCAACTTTGGAAGCCCATATCTCCCTCGTTACTGGTCCGATTCCGGTGAAACAACTTCCACCGGATTCAGTGATTCGTCCACTTTCAGGGAAAAAACTCCATTTTAGTATTGAGCAATCCCTGAGTCTCCAGATCCAACGAAGAGGAATTTCCTCTCTCTGGCAGCTTGTCGGCGCCTCCCTGCACCGCTCTTGGGTATGCAGAGGGGCAAATCTTTAACACTTTCACCTATTTCCTCTATCCTGTATCCTCCCTCCGCAGTTATCTCTCCTCTCTCCCTTCTCTCCCTTTTCCTCCTCTCCTCTTTCCTCTCCTCTCTTTCTCTTCCCTCTGCTCTCCTCTCCTCCCCTCTCCTATCCTCTCCTTTCCACTCCTCTCTCTCTCTCTCTCTCTCTCTCTCTCTCTCTCTCTCTCTC
>SZWC01015140.1:17829-34135 GCA_023375785.1 Penium margaritaceum
CGGTTGACAAGGATGTATGGGAAGAAGAAGGGGAAGAAGCTGACCAGTGACATCAGGAAGGCCATGGAGGATGAGGCTGAGGACACTGACAGCGAGGTTGATGGAGACGTGGAGGACGAGGATGAGGAGGACTTTGTGTGGGATCCCACCATTGCTGATGCCCTAGATCCTGACGATCCGGATGTTCAGGAGGTAAGGGAAGTGGAAGGGGAGAAGGAGGGATTGGACAGCGATGATGAGGAGGATGAGGCGGAGGATGAAGAGATTGCTGGGATGGATGAAGAGGGTGGGAATGAGAGCAACGAGGAGGACGAGAAGCAGGGAGACGAAGATGGGGGGCAAGAGGTGTCAAGAGTCCTGAGGGCAGGAGTACGCAAGCGCAAAGATGTTGAGGCTGCGGGTGCTTCGGCAATGGGTGCTACAGCAGCAGGCACTTCAGCAGCAGGAGCATCAGCAGCAGGTGCTTCAGCAGCAGGAGTTTTAGCAGCAGGTGCTTCAGCAGCAAGAGCTTCTGCAGCAGCTGCTTCAGCAGCAGGAGCTTCAGCAGCAGGTGCTTCAGCAGCAGGTGCTTCTGCAGCAGGTGCTTCTGCAGCAGGTGCTTCTGCAGCAGGTGCTTCTGCAGCAGGTGCTTCTGCAGCAGAGGCAGTCGCTGGTTGTGAAGCAGGCTCTACTACTAGAGTCAGAGCCTCCACAGGATTAGGGAGAAGAGCTGGTGCTGCGGCCAGTGAACGCCCAAAGAGAGGACGTAAAGGTCCCTAGGTGACCTTCATGTGATCCTTAATTTTGATTGTGTCTCATGTTTTTCCCTAGTTTGTTTTCAGTAGGTTGCTCTTAGTGAGTTTGCAGTTACAATTCCTTTCAGCTTCATCTCATTCTATTGTTTCCAATAGCTTGGTTGTGCATCTGCTGCTTTCCATAGGATGAACCTCTTTGCTTTCAAATGCGTGTGATAGCAATTACCACCAAAGGGGTTGAGCAGTGCTCCCCAAGCATGCATAGCAGAAAGAAGTGTAGTAATGAAAGTTGTAGGACATGTCTTGGACAATGTGGGGAAAAATGTACTTGTTCAAATTGCAGAAATGTCAGTGACAGGCAAGTTTACACAGTGAAAAGTCCAAATGACAATGTCCAGTGCAATGTAAAGCACCGACTTGGCAAGGCCAAGTCGACGTGGGTGATTGACTGGCGACTTTCGACTTTCGACTTGGCGACTTAGCATCGACTTTGACTTGGCGTGGTAAACATGGGCTCAAGTAGTCACCTTGTTGTTGGAATCAATAAATCACCTCTACACTTGAGAAGGATGGTTTTCGCATGTCCACGGTTGATACCACCTTGTTTTTGAGTGCTCCCTTTGCTCCTCTTGTTGCCATCCTTGTCTATGTCAATGACTTGTTGATCACATCTCCCAGCCCTGAAGCCGTTCATTCTGCAAAGGCCCTCTTGTAGTCTGTATACAAGATGAAGGACCTTGGCCCTGCTTGTGTATTCTTGGGCATGGAGCTTGAACGCAATCTCTCGTGACGTACACTACATGTACACCACGCTACGTATGTTCGCAGCCTGGGGGAGCGGTTTGCATCTTTGCTCTCTTCAGTCCCCTCTGCCTCTATCCCAATGATCCCAGCAGGCCAGACGCTACTGAAGTCACTTGACGTGTCTAAACTGGGGGAGATTGTGGAGTGATTGACAACCTGAGGATGATCGGCTCCTTGATGTAACTTGCTTTCACCTCTCGTGCTGATGTTGCCTTTACAGTGAATTTTCTCCCCAGTTCTCCCAGTGTCTTAGAGAGCATCATCTTGAGGCTGCACTTTTTGTGGTGCGCTACACACTCTTTACAGCACGTACATGGTTGTACTCCAGGGCACAGTCCTCAGTCATTGTGGATGGATTCACCGACAGTGATTGGGCACATGACACTGATGCTCAGAGTAGGACCGGCTGTATTTTTCCTTATTGGGGGAGCTGCCGTGTCTTGGAAAAGCGACAAGCTAGGCTGTGTAGCCCGAAACACAGCAAAGGCTGAGTATGTGTCCCTCGGCACAAGTACTTGCGAAGCTGTCTAGCTCTGCCGCCTGCTGCAGCAACTACTTGTTCCCATTCGTTGCATCACCTTGCGCTGTGACAATCAAAGCACCAAGGCCATTGCTGAGAATGATGGTATGCACCACTCACGCACCAAGCACATTACCGTGGAGCACCACTTTGTCCGTGGGTGCATTGCTGCTAGCAATTGTCCGGGTCGCTTGGGTGGTCACACGATCACAAAAGGCTTACTTCCTCACCGAGGCAATCAGCAGAAACATCTTCAAATGTGTTGTGCACGCTGTCGGTCTTACATGTCCCAATGACCCTGGGTGACGTGTGCTTGTTGTCTGCCTGTCTGTTTCACCACCACGCTTATGCATCCTCGTGAGTGACATCTCACTGTTGCATGTGGGTTCTCTGACTGCGGGTCATGGGGAGTGTTAAAATTTTGGACGGTGTTGTAATATACCCATCGTTTGGGTGGATAGATCAGCGGTGTCCATAGTCGAAAATGAAAAGACGGTGGTGTCCATAGTCAAAAACAATATGTCAACGGTGTCCATAGTCGAAAACGAAATGACAGCTGTGCCCTTGGTAAGTGTCCCTCATGGGCACGGCTGACATATATTTCATGTATGTGTATTTAACAGATTTGAGATGGATTTCGACTTCGAGAGCGAAGTCGAACTTTGCCGGTCATCGCGAGCTCACAGGAGGGGTTTTGCTGCGAAACCTCCCTACGAGCTCGCGATGACCCTGCCAAACCCCCCATTTTAACTAGGGGGTTTGTCGAGGGTTTGGGGGGGTTTACAGGATGTGGCGCATGCTGTGGTAGACAAAAGGGGATCTGCCGGGCCTCGCTACCGCGGGGCCCGGCAGGTGTCCGTTCAAGTAAAACAATAATACCCAAACCCCCAGTGTAACTAGGGAGTTTGTCGGATATTGGGGGGGAGGGGGGGTGCGAGATGCGACGCACGGTGATAGAAGGAAGGGGACCTGCTGGGCCCCGCTACCGCGAGGCTCGGAAGGTGCCCGGGAAAGTAAAAAATGACACCCAAACCCTCCAGTTCAACTAGGGGGTTCGCTCAGAGATTGTTAATGCACCCTTGCGAACGCGCGAGTTTTGGAGTTCGCACTTGCGAACTCCAAAACTCGCAACAGGGTGACTTCTGACATCGGCGAGGCCAGTGTCAGACATCGCCCACTTCGCCCTCGAAGTCGGCGAAGTCCAACTTCGAAAGCGAAGTCAGTGGATGCAGTTGTCATTTTATTCCTTTTTCGCTCGCACAATGAAAAACATGGACACCGCTGTCTTCTCGTTTTCAACTATGGACACCGCTGATCTATCGACCCAAACAATAGGCACCCTTGTATTTTGCACCTACAATTTTGTCCAGTTCATGGCCTCTCACATCTAGAATCCCCTCTTGTCTTGCCCCAGATGCACCTATACACATGTATACGGGATTGAGTGACATGCCTGCGGTTGAGGATTTATCTCTCAAGACTGGAGCTCATCGGTGGTACCAGTCTCTTCCAGGTAGCTGCTGCACTCGTCCATGCTGTGATTTGGGATAACACAATGACGTCTTGCTATTTCTCATGACTCTCATTATCGGGTGTGAACGAGGCATGACCTTAGACACTTTGGCAAGCCTTGGTCTGTCTCTTTGTTTGCATGTGGATTTCCTGCCATGTTTCCCGGGTGCGGATCCTTAGGGGGCCACCTTGTTAGCCGTTTGCTGTACACTGGTGAATAGCCGTCCTCGGTTTAATACCGAGAGGTCGGGCTCGACCCCCAAGTGGCGGTGTGGCCTCGCTATGTGTGATGCAGAAGCGAGGTGCGCACCAATCAGTCCTTAGATGCTCACTCCCCCTCCCCAACACTTGTCTTGGTTCTATGTGCAAAGATTCCACATCCATGGCGCGTGTATCTGTTGGTTTGTGTGGCATTCACCCGTCACGAGCGACGACAGTGGTGATTACCCGTATACCCCGCACTGGTGGTGTGGAGCAGCAGTACTGGAGAGCATGGCGACATGATCCCTGATGAGGACGTAGCTGGCGCCGGAGCACCGACGAGTGGTGGCTCCATCCACCAACAGCTGCCAAACAGCTGCTACGACATCCTAGGTGCTTGCTAGGGTGCTTTGCGGTTTTTCTACAGACGCTAGAGTTTTCTCGATGGACTGGCTCTTGAGCCAGATTTGCATGTTTTGCATTGTCTGTCTACCAATTGATGCCGGACTTGTGCGTGTGTCCAGTCGTAGCGTCCGGCTCAAGATTCTGCATCTCTAGGTTTGGACGGTGTTGCGTTTGGATACCTGTGCGCGGAGTTACGGCCAAAACAATGATTTTGGGCTGGTTTTATGAGAAACTGACAGTGTCGCGTGCGTCACCCGCCGTGCGCAGCGGCAGCTCTTTATGTTGTGTGCTTGTCAGTTGTTATCTCTCTCTGTAATCATATTCAATTTGAGCTTTCTGACACTCTGTCCGTGTCCCTACACAGACCCTTGCAGTTGCGTGCATGACTTGTGATTTTTGTCACACACTGACTCAGAACTGACGCTTACTTCAGTAACAAGCAGTTCGGAAGGTTCCAAGAAGTTTCTCATGGTATCAGAGCAAACGAGCCACGGCTTGTTTTGCTGTGTAGTAGAGACGCAACAACAGCAGCAGTGAGTGGCAGCAGCGGTAGCCACCCATAGCAGAAGCAGCAGATCCTGGAGGGACCCACCAAGACTACGTTACAGGGGAGCGTTGGAGGCAGCAGAGACATCAGCGGCAGGTGCAAGCAACAGCAACTGTAGCAGCAGCAGTGGCAGGAAGCACCTGCAGTGGGAGCGGCTATGGGCAACAGCCATGCCGAGCAGCAGCAGCAGTAGCACCGGGTGGCAGCAGCAGCCGTGTCTGGCTACCGGCCTGTACACAGGAAAAAAAAGGGAGGAGGAGCAGCACAAAGCAATAGCTTGCGGCAGCGGCTGCGATTAGTGGCAGCGCACAGCGGCTGCAGTAGCTTGTAGTAGTGGCGGCATCAGCAGCCGCGAGCAGCAACAGCAGTTACAGCAGCATCAGCGGCGGCGGGCAGCTGCAGCAGAAAGAGCAGTGGCAGCAGGAGCCGCGGCAGCAGCTAGAGCAGCGGCAAGCAACTACAGGAGCGGCAGCGGCAAGCAGCTGCAGCAGCAGCGGCGGAGGGCAGCAGGAGCCGCAGCACCAATAGCTGCAGCAGCGGCGGTGAGCAGCTGCAGCAGCGGTGGCGAGCAGCTGCAGCAGCGGCGGCGAGCAGCTGCAGTAGCTGCAGCAGCTAGCGCAGCAGTCGTAGCAGCCAAAGCCGCAGTTGTTACAGCAATCGTAGTAGTAGTTGCTGCAGCAGCTACTGCTGTCGGGTTTGAGGGGGACCTAATGCGAGGGACCCCGTCGGGAGGGGGGTGTCCCGTCGGTCGGGCCTGTCGTGCCGACGGAGGGCACGACAGAGCGCTGGCCGGGTGCCGGCGCAAGAGCCGGCGCGTGCCGGCCAGACGCCGGCCCCCCCGCCGGCCGAGAGGGGCAGGGGAGGCCAACGGGCGACCTCCGGCCGGCTGCGCGCGAGGGGAGGAGGAGCGAGCCTCCCCCTCCAGTGCGCTTGCCGCGAGGGTCGAGCCAGATACAAAGAAAAGGGACAGGGGGTTTCCTTGAGTGGGGCACTCGCGCGAAATCCCGGGAAGGGGTACCCCAAGGAAAAGGGGGTGCCTTCTACTCCCTTTGCGTTTGGGAAGTGAGTTTTTTTTTATTGTTTTACCTTTTAGTGTGGGTTGAGGCCACCACCGTTGGCTGACGACGAGAACCGTTGTAGCAGCAGCCGCCGCAAGAGTCGCAGCAGTAGCAACAACAGCGAAGGTGGCTTGAGGCCATGGCCGTCGGCTGACGACGGCACCTGGTGCAGCATCTGCGGTACCAAAGACGACTTGAGGTCGCACGTTGCGATACTTGCACCATCGCCACCATGTGACGGTAATGCAACATTGTAGCAACACACTACGACTTAGGGTGTGGCCATGATTGACGACATCGTAGCACGTCTGAGAGACATTGTTGCATTCGTATCCCTCTACGTGGTGTTTTTACGCTACCGGGATCGAGTGTGAAGGACTATCATCCACGCTAATCTCTCTACATGAGCTCCACAGTGTGGCCGTGGGCGTCGCCTGTGCCGTGGTCTGCGCCTGAGCCTCAGCTGTGGCAGCTGCCACAGGCACAGTGGTCGATGTAGCTGTAGCATGCGCCCCACTTGTCTTCAGGGTTTTTGTACTACTACTGTTGAGATAGGTAGCATGGCTGGCGCCAGTGCCGACAGCGTCCTCCTAGGTGGCATCTCCCTTGGGTACGATCCTCCCCACCTCCTCCTTTGGTGGATACGTCACTGGGTGATGCCACAGCGCTTCTGCGTGGAGATATGGCCTTCCTACACATGGAGGTCCGGAACCTCAAGCGCATGCTCTAGCAGCTCCTTGACCACGTGACTTTCGAGCGAGCTGCCACCCTATCGCTGATGTCACCTTCCACTTCATCTCCATCCTCCTCCTGATCCTGCATCTCTTCCTCTGACAATGCTAGTATGCCAGATCTCTCATCTACATCCGTCGCCCTCCGCTCCGTTTTGGAAGTTTTCGTCATCATAGCGACGGACGGACCCTCAACCCCTGGCTGTACCGCTCGTACTTGCACTCGTCGTGCGCGGCGGCGAGCTTCTCGTGTTGCACGTCGCGCGCAGGCCGCACCACCAGATGCAGCTATGGGAGGAGTCACAGGTGACGAGACCCCCTCGTCCCCTGTCCTTGGCTTGGTCTGCCGAGTCCCCACGGCTCTTGCCTAGGTGTGAGTCAAGGGAAGAATGGTTTGTCCACCGACGACCGCGGTGGAGCTCGGCATTGGTGAGGCGACTCCTCTGGAGAGCAGGATGGTTGAGGCGGATGAAGCTACACAGCAGGCTCAATTAGCGAAGAGTTCGGCGGGGGGAGACGTCCACCCCGATGGAGAGTCTTTGTCAGAGGAGGATTGGTCAAATGCTTAGTCAGAGTCGGGGATGGAGATGGTGATCGTTGATGCCTTGGCGGATGACGTGACGACGGCCGATGCAGGAGCTGCGCCTGACAATGTGCGCGCTCCCGCATTAGCTGGTATGGAGACAGCTGCCATGGTGCCAGGAGCAGCAGCAAGAGGAGCAGGTGATACAGATTCTGATGCTTGGCCCACAGCAGACGCCCACGTGGTTCGGGCAGATTGTGCTAGGCAGCAGGAGCAGGTGATGGACCGCCGGGACGAGGCAGACTTCCTCTATGAGGACCATTCGTCCGTTGTGGAGTGGTCAGACGCAAGGTAGGAAGCAGACGTAGAGGCCCAGTGCGCTTCCGTATTTGCAGTAGCCACGTCACGAGCACGAGAAGGCCCCTTGGTGACAACAGACGTCCGCGTGTGCGACATGTCGGCAGTAGCAGATGAGCTTGCACCAGTCACCCCTGAAGGTGTGGCTGCAATGGAGGATGCAGAGCGAGCTGCGGACCTTCGGCTCATCGCAGCCCTGGCCGGTGTCACTGACACCATGGCGGTTCCAGCGGATGACGCGTTCGAGCTACAGTTCCTGTACTCGAGCGCCTACGCTCTACGGTCGACGAGCAAGAGGCAATTGTGGCTTGAGCAGAGGTGCACGTGCAGGGTCTCATGGTCGAGCTCCTTGAGGCCAGTTGCCGTTGTTACATTGCGGATATTCCAGCGCGAAGGGCTGCCGAGGAGTGCGTGGAGGATGTGCACACGCGTCTTGAGGCCGCTGAGATGTCTCTACAGGATGCACGTCGGGGATGGGCAGACATTCAGTAGCAGGTGCACGATTGGTTAAGCAACAGGGGTTGGGAGGAGCCCAAGGACGTTGTACGGGCTCCCGATGACGACGACAATGCGACAGAGGCAGATTCACCGACGGATGCCGACGTCCGGCCAGCAGTCGATGGCCGAGTGACAAGTGTGTCAGCAGCAGTCGGTACCTCCACAGTAGCACATCCTACAGATGCCGACGTATTGTCTGGTGTCGACGCCCTGCCAGCAACTAGTGACCAGGCGGCACTTGACTCGACGACTGACGTAGAGGATGTCGACTTGTGCGACAAGCAGGCGCAGCTCCACTCCTTCCTACAGGATGAGACCGCGAGGCTGTAGGAGGCTGTGGCTCGTGCCAATGCGTACACGATCGAGCTCCACCGTCAGGTTTGTTCCGCGACTGACCGCCTACATGCCACAGATGCAGCCAGCCGGCCGGCTGCCGCGTCAGAACTCGTCGAGCTCCTCACACGCCTCGACGTTGCGGAGGCCGCGAGGCGATGTGTAGTTCAATATTTGGAGGGCATACAACATATGATTGTTTTGGAGGAGGCCCTCAGCGCCGCACCAGTCACATCAACAGGTGACGATAGCAGTGACGACCACGACAACGGTGACGACGAGAGCGACGACGGCGCTCCGCGGTGAGGCTCTATGCGAGCACATCCCAATAGTAAAGTCGTCACCCTTGTTGTTATGTGTGTCGTACACAGCTTACGGTGACCCCTTGGCTCATGTCCATTCACGTGCAGATCCCTGAGACTGGCGACGATGGCAGAAGGCTTGCGGCCGGTGGCGACAGGCGCCCAGATGACTTCCGTAGTTTTTATATTCGTGCTGTGTCACAGCACGTAGGCATGCAGCCTATCAGGACGTAGATCTCGTCGATGCGGCCGTTCTGTTCAAACGGCTCGTCGTTCTGACGTGTCTGGGGGAATTATGGCCAAAACTGTGTTTTTGCCACTGTTTTTTCCTGCTAGAAAATAGCGCCCTTGTGCGTCGCGTGTGTGTGCACTAGGTCCGTGACACTATTTAGGTTGCCCAGACCTCAGTTGTCATGTCTCTCTGCATGTTTCAACATTTGCAGCTTCTGACACTTGTGTTTGTGTCCCTAGCCCACCCCTTGCTGTTCTCACCTCCACCTGTGTGTGCTAGTGAGTTAGCTGGCCGGCTTGTACTGCCACGCCAGCGACAACAGTGCTAGGAAGCTATCTCTCATGGTATTAGAGCAGCGAGCCAGTGCTTGCATAGCTGCATAGCAGAGACGCAGCAACCGCAGTGACAGTGAGCGACCGCAGCCGTTGCCTTGAGGAGCAGCAGCAGCAACGCCCCCTGTCTCGGCGAGAGGTCCTGGGAGGACTCACCACCGTTTCCACCGTTTTCTTAATACGTCCGCGACAGTTCCGCGACCGTTCCGCGGTAACAGCAGCTGTTCCGTGGAAACTCCGCGGTGTTCCGCAGCGATGAGGTTTCCACAACGGACGCCGTAGCTCCGCAACCGCAACAGAACCCGTCGGTGGTCTTGCGGATCTACCGCGGTCATGCGCGGTGTTCCAAATTCGTCACCCCGCGGTGACGACCCCGCGGCAATTCCGTATTGATCCGCGGATCCGAGGCGTCATGCCACAATAGCTCTGCGGCGGTCCTGGAACGCTGCCGGCGGCGCTCCACTGAGCTGGGCGGTCACGAGTCCGCAGTAGTTCCGCGGTGACACAGCAATCGGCAGTCGCGGCAGCCCCGCGGTGGTCGCGGAATGCACTGATGGGGTACCCCGACAGTTCGCTGCACTTCGCCCCGTTCTGCACCAGCGCCACCGCGGTGACTGTGCGCGACCACGGTGGTTGTTCACGACATCCCGTCGTAGCTCCGCAGCTCCGTCGCATCCCTCCGCGGAGCCCATCCGCGGTAGTCCACGGTGAACTTCCGCGGTGAGGTGTACCACGGAGGGGGTCTGCGGAGACGTTCCGCGGAGGAGTTTCGCGGAGTTGAGGTACCGCGGTGAGGTGGTCCGCAACAACACCAAAAAAAAGAAAAAAAAAGGGGGGGAACCGGCCGCCATGCCGAAGCTTACCCCCTCCAGCGCCGCCACCGGCGCAGCTGTCGAGGACAGCACCGTCAGCGGCCAACGTCGGCCACCGCCATCATCACCACCGCGGCAGCAGCAGCAGCAGCAGCGACCGTAGCAGCCGCCGCCGCAACAGCAGCAGCCGCCACTACAGCAGCAGCAGCAGCGGCCGTCGAGCCCAACAACATTGGCGCGCCAAGTACGCGCACTGGCTGACTTACAAGCGGAGAGTCGCAACACGTTGACAAAGCAGGTCGCCGAGCTGCAGGACCTGATCAGGGGCTTACTGCCCCAGCAGCAGCAGGTCCAGCAGCAGCAGCATCAGTTGCAGCAGCTGCAGCAGCACCCATCCGCGGACTCAAGCGAAAACCATCTCGCTCACGGCGGCAATGCAGACGAGGTTGCGGAGACCCTCTCCGACTCTGGCGAGGAGGGTGAGGAGGAGATGCTGCGGGCACGCCTCATCCACCTGGAGGCACGCCATAGAGCGCGCGAGGCCAATGCCGCCGTCCAAGGTACGAGCTCCAGCGCCGACGCCGGCCTGAGCTCATCTCGCCGCCCTCTGAGCTTTGACAAACTAGCTCTGAGGGCCCGCCTAGGCAAGGGGGTTGCCTCCTCCATGCCCGGTCCCGCAGTGACTTCACCCGTCGCTCTGCCGACAGTCAAGCCACCCAAGTGGTTTGAGTCGGACCCGCCCGTCTTTCGGACTGGGAACGACTTCAAATCCTGGGAGTCGCGCTTTCGCATGTGGGCCATGAGCGAGGGAGTCCTCGCCCATTATTTCACCCCATACCAGGCGTCTGACCTCGCTCAGACACAGATGGCAGTCCGTGCCGCCACCGGTCTGATGAAAGCCACCCCAGACTTCACCAAAGACTTCAGTCGGTTCCTTGGCGATCCGCTGACCGGCTCGGGAGCCGACCCTCGAGAGGCGTGGGCGCTGGCTTTCACTCTTTTTGAGGGCGCCACCCTAGCCCTGACGTCTCAGTGCCTTGCGGACTTCAACTCCCTCTGTCAGACTGCTCAAGAGTCCGCAGCTGACTACTGGCGCCGGGCGATCCAGTTGTACGAGGAGGTGGGAGACAACGCACCTGCGCAGTACTCCGCCCTCCATATCATTCTCTACGGCATCCATCCCGACTACGCGTGCGTCTTCAGCAACTTCGACCAGACTCTGCTTCGCAACATGGCGAGCGACGGGACCCTGCTGCGCTAGGCCACCCTCCACTTCCTGGACGTCGCTGGCATGGACACCGCAAACCGCGCTCGTCGCAGTACAGCCTCAGCTGCAGTTGCCGCCGCATCTCCCTCACCGCCGTCTACAGCTACAGCTGCTCCAGCTCAGGGGAAGAAGGGTCGCAGAGCGTCAGGTGGTGGCTCCAGCAGCGGGACCAGCGGCGGCACCAGCACCAGCAGTGTCAGCCGCAGCAGCAGCAGCGGCAGCAACAGCAGCGGCTGCAGCAGCAGCGGCGGCGGCAATGGCAACAGCGGCTCCGGCAGCACGACGGGCCGACGGCTCGTGTGCTTCAACTACGGAGGTGACCACCGCTATCCCGACCGCACTCGCCTCACCGGCCGCCCGTTGGACTGGGCTAAGGTCACCCGTGGGTTGAAACAGGCGCATGAGGCACGTATGTGCCAGACGTCCGGTGCGATCGCCCACTCGGCCGCCACTAACGCAGCCGTCCCAGAGGAGTCCGCCGTCACAGCAGGCTCCTTCGCGAATCCTCGCGACCTGGCGCTCGCCGAACGCAACAGAACGATCGCCGAGCTACACCAGCTTCTCGCCCTGCGCTCATCTCAGGGAGGTGCGAGTGAGTTGACTGAGTCGAGGGGTCCTACCGCCTGTGGCCTGTCTGTGTCGTCGCATGATGATGCCTGTGGTGGTCCCCATGCCCAGCCGTGTGCGCGTGACGGACCTGATGATGTATCTTGGCTGCATGCTGCTCATGTGCGCTCTGCTGGGCGCCTTGTTGTGTCCCCCGCTGAGCGTCCCACTGCCGCGCCCTGTTCCGTCGCCGAGTGCCACGTTGCCCCTTGTACACGCGTCACCGATGCCACCTGGGTCGTTGACTCTGGTGCCACTCACCACATGACGTGTCGCCGTGACGCCTTCGTCGTCTTGCATCCTGTTGGCACTGTTCGCTCTGTTCGCACTGCAGCTGGCCATGAGGTACCTGTCCAGGGTGTTGGGGTTGTGCAGTTCACCGGGCCCGCTGGTCCCGTATACATCTCCGACGTCCTCTTTGTCCCTGATCTGGAACTCAGTCTGCTGTCTGTCCGTGCATGCACCAAGATGGGCCTGGGTGTCACGCACACAGCTGCCGATGCTCGCATCTTTGTACGTGAAACCGAGGAGACCATCCTCAGTGGGACGGTCGTCGATGATCTGTATCACATCTCTCGGTCCTGTGCGAGTGTACCCCCTTTGCCTCCGTCTCCCACTGCTCGTGTTTTCGTCGCTGGTGCTCTGTCCCCCGAGCATCATCGTCTCCTGCATCGACGCCTCTGTCATGTGCACCTGGGGGCAGTCGACAGACTGGTCCGCACTCAGCCCGCTCTCGGTCTTGATGCGGCGTCCTTTGAGGCGCCGTCCATGACCGATTGCCTGGCCTGTGCTGAAGGCAAAATGCACCGGTCCACCTATCCTGCGTCTGTCTCCAGGGCAATCGGCCCTTGGAGCTTGTCCACTCCGACCTCATGGGTCCGCTCCCTGTTGAGCTTTAGGAGGACCGCGGTCGCTACGTCCTGACGTTGACTAATGACTTCACGCGCATGCGCTGGGTCTACAGTCTGCGACAGAAGAGCGATGCCGTTGTTGTCGTCCGCGTTTGGCTAGTCATGGCCGAGTGCCAGTCTCCCCACCGCCTTCAGACCTTTCGCTCAGACCGCGGCGGCGAGTACCTCGGTGACATGGCCCGCTCCTTCACCGAGCTTGGCATCTTCCACAACCTCTCCGCCCCCGCCACCCCCCAGCAGAACGGTGTCTCCGAGCGCTGGAACCGCACCATGGAGGATGCAGTCCGTGCCATGCGCGCGGACAGCGCCATGCCTGAGGCCTTTGCCTTCGAGGGCATGGCGTACATGACCTGGGTCTGGAACCGCATTCCCCACGGCCCCCTCCCAAGTCACTACACGCCCTACGAGCTGTGGTACGGGCGTCGCGTGGACCTGCGCCTTGCCCACGTCTGGGGCGTCCTTGCCTGCGTCTAGTTCACACCAGAACAGCAGGGGAGCAAGCTCTCCCCGCGGGGCCGCATCTGCCCCTTTGTTGGCGTCGCCCCGCGGTCGAAGGCTTGGCGGTTCTGGGACCCTGAGCGCGGCCGCATCGTGGAGTCCCGTGACGCTCTCTTCTTCGAGCATCTCGCCTTCCGCGACCTTGCTCGCATCCACGCTCTGCGTGCTGCTCATGCCCCTGGGTATTCCGGACCCCGTAGTGTGGGGGAGGCTCCTGGCACGGTTGGCACAGTGCCCCCGTCCAGTGCGGTCACTCCGTCGCCAGCACCCCCGAGGCTGTCCCCAGCGGGTGTGCCCACCGGCACTCCCAGCCCCATCCCGTCTGTGGCTCGCTCGTCTGCCCCTGACTCTCCGCTCTCGCCCGTGTCTGAGTCTGCGTCCGAGTCTGCCTCCGCGTCTGAGGCTCTGTCTGAGCCTGCGCCTGCTTCCTCGTCCGAGGCTCAGACTGACCCTGCGTCCGCATCCGTGTCTGGCTCTGAGCCATCCTTGCCTCTGGCCGCGGATGTGCCTGCGTCTGCCGTGGGCCCGCCCCCAGTTGTTGAGGCCACACCAGCCTCGAATGGCGCACCTGCCGTGGAGTCCACACCGGCGTGTGAGTCAACGGTGCCCACTGCTCCCACCCCGTCAGACCCCTACACACGGGCACCTGGCGGACGTCTCCGCCCTCGTCCCACGCACAGCGTCGTCAGCGGTGACCCAGGCACGAAGGCCCTCGGCCTGAGTGCTCACGGCCTTACTGAAGTTCACCCTGGATGTGCCACTGGTATGGCACTACTTGCTCATGAGTGCGGTCTTGCTCGTGACCCCGCTGAGTCCATGGTGACGGTCGACCCTCCCTCTGCGGCGTATGCCCTGGCTACATGCACTGCGCCAGCGTTGTCTCCCGATCCCACCAGCCTACCAGAGGCCCTGTCTGCCCCTGACACTGAGTAGTGGTGCGCTGCCTGCCAGGCTGAGGTCGATGCCATCCGAGAGCATGGCGTCTTTGAGCTGGTGGACTTGCCGAAGAACCGCAAGGCCATCAAGGCCAAGTGGGTTCTCCGCAAGAAGCTAAAACCAGACGGCACTGTGGAACGCTACAAAGAGTGCCTGACAGCAAAAGGCTTCTCTCAGGTCCCAGGCGTGGACTACACCGAGACCTTTGCTCCTGTTGGTCGAATGACGACCACGCTCACTCTGCTGAGCCAGGTGGCATAGCACGACTGGGAACTCCACCAGATGGATGTCAACAACGCGTTCCTGAACGGGGACCTTGAGGAGGAGATCTACATGGTCCAGCCACCCGGCTTCGAGGATGGTACCGGTCGCGTGTACCGGCTGCGGAAGGCCTTGTACGGCCTAAAACAGTCACCTCGTTGCTGGAATCAGGAGATCACCAGCACGCTGAGGCGAGTTGGGTACGTTCAGAGTGATGCTGACCCATCTCTGTTCCTCGCACAATCCCCAGCACCGCTCGCTGCCATCCTCGTCTATGTGGACGATCTTCTGATCACCTCGCCCGACCTGGGAGCAGTGAACACTGCCAAGGCCGTTCTCACCTCGGCATACAAGATGAAAGATCTTGGTGAGGCCTCTTTCTTTTTGGGGATGGAGATCGTGCGCGACCGTGTCCGCCGCACACTCCGTGTCCATCAGGGACGCTACGTAGAGACTGTGGGGGAGCGCTTTGCTGACCTCCTTGCAGCCGTTCGCATGGCTTGCACGCCCATGACCCCTGAGGGGTAGGCTGCCCTGAAGGTGGATGACCCAGCTGACCTGGGGGAGCCAGTCGATGTGACCCTGTACCTGCGAGTCATCGGCTCGCTCATGTACTTGGCCACCACGACAAGGCCCGACATTGCCTTCACTGTCAACCTGCTCGCCCAGTTCTTGCAGGCTCTACGCCAGCAACCATTGGAAGCCGCAGTCCGGTGTGTGTGCTGAATCCTTTCCACCGCACGCATCGGCCTCTGCTTTCACGAGAAGGTGACAGTTGTGCTTCATGGGTACACAGACAGTGACTGGGCGTGGAGTCCAGACGGCAAGAGCCGCATCGGTAACATCTTTCTCATTGGAGGCACTGTAGTGTCCTGGCGAAGTGGCAAGCAGGGCTGCATCACACGCAGTACTGCTGAAGTACAGTATGTTGCCTTAGGCGCCGGTACATCGGAATGTGTCTGGCTCGTCCGTCTGTTGCGTGAACTGCGTCAGTCCATTCCCCCAGTGATCCTCCAGTGTAACAACATGAGCGCGGAGGCCATCGCCAAGAACTCAGGGCAAGAAAACTAGGCAGCGGGTTGGGGCAGCAGCGTTGTTGATGCAGTGTGCGGGCTTCCACGCTCGTTGCTTAATTCAGCTGCCCCCTCAGTCTGCTACTCTAGAGTTTAAGTCTGGAAGCTCTGGGTTTGTTACTCAGAAACGTGCGCGCCAGAGTTAGCGCCAGAAAGCAGCTGAAAACTGAAAGTAACTGGTTAGGAATGAAGAAAATGAGAAACAATGGGAGACCCCCCCAAGTTCTAGCTCCCCCCCGCTAGTGTAGAAGTTGTTACTCAGCTAACCAGCCAATCAGAAAATAGCTCTAGACCTATTTTCTGGCACGCAGGGTTTTCTCGGTGAGCCCTGCCAGACGCCCGACAGCCCAAAACCCGGACGTCGTCCGTTTTGCCTGAAAACTGGACCATACCATAATATCGACGGTGCGAACGCATTCAAGGGGTCAAAATCAGCTAGAAAAATAGTAGGAAAGAGTTATGGCTGCCCAGACCCGGGCACTGCCTACGGTGGTCCATAATGTCGAACAAGGCCATGCAGCATGCAACCAGGACCCTAGGCAGAGCATGACGATGCAGACGCGATGGGACGCGCTAGACGCATGCAGATAGCAACTGCGGTGGCAGTGACTGCCGGCAGCACGACCGCCGAGGAGGCCTGCCGATGGAGCTGAGCCCATCGCCGGGAGAGGAGGCTCCAGCGAACTACGAGTAGACCTCAGCGTGCGTCGGCTCCACCGGATGACACTCCATCAGCGTCGAGTCTCGCCGTCAGTCATCTGCACGCCGATGTACACAAGCCGGGAGGACACAACAGAGCACAATGAGAGATGCGCAAAAACCAACACTCAGGTGTGTTCCATGCATGCACAAA
>SZWC01015140.1:46912-64731 GCA_023375785.1 Penium margaritaceum
TGCATATCTTGTGCTTTCATGCATATCTTGTGCTTTCATGCATATCTTGTGCTTTCATGCATATCTTGTGCTTTCATGCATATCTTGTGCTTTCATGCATATCTTGTGCTTTCATGCATATCTTGTGCTTTCATGCATATCTTGTGCTTTCATGCATATCTTGTGCTTTCATGCGCAGCATGTGCATGAAAGCACAGAAGGGCCAAATTTCTTCCAGATAAACATACTTCGCCATTCTCTCTTCCTGCATTGTCTTCCTTCTCTTCTTTCCCTCAGGCCGATTTCAAGTTGTCAATCGGGGTGATGATACTGGCCCCATCCCACGGCACTGACACGCAGGCCGCTGCTACGCTATGGGCTGCCGCGAACATCGTTGGAGCATCAGGCGACATACACAGCGCTCCAAACGGTTATGTTATGTCCCACTTACCTCCGTCCCACACACCTTCCCCCCCCCCCCCCCCCCCCCCCCCCCCCCCTCACACTGTTTTGATCCCATACCCCTCTCACTAACCTCGCCCTGCTCCCGAGCGCCATCCAGCGCAGTCACAGCGCCCGTCGCCCCATCGGACAGCGCCTGCTGCAGCAACTTCGGCGCATCTCGCAACAGCAGACCCCCCTGCTGCAGCGGACGCCACAGACTGCTCACGCCGAGTTCCGTCCGCCGAACCGCATCGCGCCACATCAGCTCCCACTCCCCCCATTGCGGCTGCCGCTGCCCTGCCTGCTGCTGCTGCTGCTGCTGCTGCTGCTGATCCTGCTGTTGCTGCTGCTGCTGCCTCTGCTGCGACGTCCTCAGTGGCAGCGCCCTCTGGACCGCGCCTCCCGCAGATGACCCAGCCGTCAACGCAGCTATGCCAGCCGCCCTCTGCTGATCGAAGCTGCTGCCGCCGCCGCCACTGGCGCCACCGCTGCTCCCGCTCCACTGTTGATGCCGCGTAGGGGACACAGCACGACCAGAGCCGCTGCCGCTGCCGCTGCCGCTGCCGCTGCCGCTGCCGCTGCTGCTGCGGGGGCGGCCGGTCGACGACGACGGGGGGAACACCGAGTAGCCCCCACCCGCCGCTGCTGCTGCTGCAGCAGACGACGGCGACAGCGCAGCAGCCCCATGGCTACTGCCTCGCCTCCTGGAACCCCCAAAACCCCCTCCTCTGCTGCCCCCGCCGGGCGAGCGGGAAGGAGACTGCGCGCGAGAGCTGGCGGGTGAGAGAGTGGCTGCCGCCTGCGTGGAAATGGACAGAGAGGGCATCATGGAGGGAGATCCAGGCGTTCTGCTGCTGCCGCCGCTCCCACGCCTCTGCTGCTGCTGCTGGGGAAGGCGGTACGCCCTGCTGCTGCGGCCGCCCTCGCTGCCATCTTCGTACACGCGGCCAAAAGCGGGAGCAGAAGCAGCAGCAGCGGGTCCAGCTGCTGCTGCGACTGCTACCAAGGCAGCACTTCTAGCCTCGTCCCTTGGAGAGTGAACCTGGCCGTAGTCATCTTCCGAGTAGGCGGGTCCCGCACTGGCGCCAGCGCCGTCCACTCTGCCGCCGCCGCTGCTGCTGCCGTCTCGGCGAGAAGCTGCCGCGCCTCCGCTGCTGCTGCTGCTGCCACTTCCTGCCATAGACCGTTTGCCCAACGACCGGCCGCTAAGTTTCCTGCTCTGCCGGCGGCTGCTGCTGCCGGTGGGGTACGGCCGGTAGTCGTCCTCCGAGTCAGCATAGCCGCCGCCGCCGGCGACGCCGGCGGTTGCTGCGGCGGCAGCATTGCTCGAGAAGGGCTGCGCCAGGGCAGAGGGAGAGGAGGAGGACAGCAGGGGGGAGACGAACGAACCGTCGTCCTCGTCCAGGTGGGTTTCCAAGGTCCTCGGCGCCATGAACAGCCGTGGACGTGGAGAGTGGGCGCAGTCGTCGATGCAGAAAGATCCTCCACGATCCTTCGCTCGGTTGCGGAGACGGCTGGGGGTGATGTTGCGGGACCAGCTGGAGAAAGGCCACCGGGCTGGCAACAGGCCGGCCAGTTGTCGACACAGCCTGAGCAGTTTTCAAGGCCAACCTGAAACGTGGCCAAGGGCACCTAGGCCCTTGCCGGACCGAGGGCAGGGTAGCGGCAGGTCCGGCGGCGCAGGCCCGCGGAACCTGCAGCCGGCCGGTCGACCGGCCGGCTATGAGCCCTGCCGAGCCGGCCAACGGAAGAGGCGGCTGCTCGCGGGTCCGGTCAGGTCCGAGGCCGGACGCAGGAGCGAGGACAAAGCGCGAGATCGGCTAGCGGGAGCAACCGCAAGTGCCGCCGCGTGTTGTGCAAGTGGCTGGAAGAAGATAGGGTTGCTCTCCGAAGGGGTTTCCCCGTGTGGTCCGGGTGACGGAGGGCAGGCAGGCGGCAACGATCCACCTCGTGGACGTGGACCGGAAAGCGAGGACGCCCGCCGCTTGAGCTGACAGGGTGAAGGGGGGAGAAGCCACCTGCCGGCACTGCCTTAGTGACGGAAGTGAGAGCGTGGCGATCCACGCTGGTTGCAACGAGAGGCCTGCCCGCGCTACACTGGTCCACAGCTGCTTCGTTCCACAGTGCGTCACTCCCTCGTCTTCAGTCGAGAGGCGAGCAGCGCCACAGCCGGAGACAGTGATGAGGCGGGGACCCTACGAACTAGCCCTCCGAGACACACCGACTTTGAAAGTCGCGCTGCCATTCGGCGGGTGATGACTGGCTGGCATGTGCTGCTGCCACTAGGGGCAAGTCTGGGAACGCCCCAATGAGGAGACAGAAGAAGGCCAAAAACGAAAAAATCGGACACTCTTTCCGTGCGGACTAGCAGACCACTTGCGATCTCCTTTGAGACCTCAAGCATCCGGACGAATGGAGTTTTTGTGCATGGCGACGTACCGGTTTCAGCAGAACTATCCAGTATGACTGAATGAAACGACGGCTTAGATTGAGCGTTGGTTTTATAACTTGTTTTCGATCTATATTTCAACACCGACCGAGTCTCCCACTAGGCATGTCGGTTTTGCCTTGAGACCATGCTCCGACCACATGCCGCATAGGCGTGACGTCAGGTAGCAAAAAAAACCCATCATTCACGGTCACTTTCTCGATTGACCCCAAATACCGGCGGGTCCTCACACATGGCCCGTTTTCTGCACATACTAAGCGTCTATACTCAAAAGCCACGTAAAACAAGTGTGACCATCATTCACCATACGCACGAGCTAATAAATCAGCCATCCCCCACGCATATGCTCAAGAAGGAACCATCCTCCCATCCCTGTTTCCATCCTCCTTCGTCACATTTGTCGAGAATCAAGCATGGAAATTGATGCTATCACGTCAAGCAAAACTTGCATGGTTCACAAGGATGAGGTGCAGAGCATGTGACACTTCAAAGAATTGGGAAAGTTGGAAAATTGTAGTTTCCAATAAGTTTACTTCAATGACAAATGTCGGAAATGGCGAGTGTACATATACAAGGCTCGAATACTGATCGTGTCCCTTATGTTACGCCGCGCAGAATGTAGGTGGTTCACTGGGATGAGGTGCGAACAAGGGACTATTCAAGGATTTGAAAAAAATGGATCTTTTGTATCAAGCAGTAAGTGTACTTAGGTGACAAGTGTCGATTGCGCCGAGCACATGTATACAATGAGGAGAATGAGAATGAGACATACGATGGGTCCTCGGCGCTCGAGCCGAGCGTTGCTTGTGAGGTCACGCATTTATTGGCAACTTCAAGAAGCTTGACCGAGAAGTCGGGGGGCTTCGAGAATATCTAGGCGCTTCTTTGTAAATGTCTAACGTCGTCGAGAAGTCGACCAAACAATAGCGAAACATCGATACAGTTCACGAAACTTCCATAGACCTTTCTCGAAGATGGTCAAAGATGTCGGAAACTTGAGGAATGAATACCAAAGGTCGGGGCAGTTGGCCAAAATGTTCTCGGCCGAACGGCGTAAAAATCGTGAAGTCGTTGCGCGATGGGCCATGAATGTAATGGCAATAAGAATTCAATGTTGCACGCAAGGCGTGCACAGGGTTACGTAGCTTACAAAACAGTGCAATGCATAATGTTAGGAAATGGTGAACATAAGGAGCAAAGTCTTTGCACATAAAATGAGAGGGTAGAGAGAGAGAGAGAGAGAGAGAGAGAGAGAGAGAGAGAGAGAGATANACGCAAGGCGTGCACAGGGTTACGTAGCTTACAAAACAGTGCAATGCATAATGTTAGGAAATGGTGAACATAAGGAGCAAAGTCTTTGCACATAAAATGAGAGGGTAGAGAGAGAGAGAGAGAGAGAGAGAGAGAGGGAGAGAGAGAGAGAGAGAGAGAGAGAGAGAGGGAGAGAGAGGGGGGAAAGGAGATATGTGAATGTTTGGTAATAACTACTTCTCTCCCGATGTAATTCAATGAATCACACATTGTATGCACAGGCTTTTCATCATGTTAACTATAATTTCTTGTGTTTAAAAGAAATAATAACACCCTTGTTTCTTGAAAAGAATGTTCTGTGAGAAGTTTTTGTTATTAAGATGCAAGGAAGGAAGAGTAGTAAACTTACTTTTTCATCGACCACAACTCAAGTTGTGATTGTTGAGTTAAGCTGGCCATGCCATCTTCATATTAGTTGGAACGTTTTCTTACCTCATGCCCCATTCACACTTTTTCTTTCATTGTTCGTTCTTATGTTGGGCACATATCTTATCTGTTTACAGTGGATTTATTCTTCATGAGTTACACTAGAGCTCATTTAGTGCACAAAGCTCCATAAAGCAATTCACAGCTTGTGCACCCTTCCACAGAAACATGAGAGTACCTCATAAATTTAGAATTTCTTCAAGGAATTTCCATTTTTACTCACCTTCTTGGAGTAATCCTTAACTATCACAACGTTATTGTTTGGTTCATAGTTTATTGAAAAGTTGTGAAGGGTATCTGCTTAAAAAAATTGGAAGAATAAGGATGAGATTTAGCTATACTGTATATAAGATCACAACTGGGAGGGAGGAGAAATTGTACTAGAGAATCTCTCTCTTTTAATTGGTTCATGTAATGGAAATTGGTACACGAGTGTACCAAAATAGCATCATAGGATGGCAAGGGCTTTGAACCAAGCTTAATTAATCCCCTAGGAAAGTGTGATGAGTGTGATTTGAAACCTTTAAACCAATTTCCTCTATAGAAGACATCTTAAATCACCTTCCATTTTTTATTTCTTCATCTCCTGGTATATCTTATGGTAGAAAACGAAGAAAGTTATTTTCCTCCTTGATTCATGAATGTAGCGGGAGGGCTAGTTGGGCCCTCCCTCCTCGCTGAAGCGAGGGGTGGTTGCGCACCACCCCTTGCGTCAACGAGGGCTGGCCGACGGCCAGCACTTTGCTGGCCACCGGCCAGCTCGCTGCCGGCCGGTGGACGGCCGGCGGCCGGCCAAGCAACCGGCCGGCCACGAGCCGGCTAGCCGCCAGCCGCCGATCGCGGCCTCAGCCCGATCGGCAGCTGAGAGGCCGCGAGGGCCTCAAGGGCGAGGCCTCGTGGCCTCGTGCCCTTGCCCCCCCCCCTCGCCCTCCTCGCAAACGAGCAAGCGAGGATGAGGGATTGGGGGAGCGAGGGTGAGATGGAGAAGCGAGAGACAACCTTGGCGCAAAATTGCCAGCGTGCCTCGCACGCAACGATTTCGCGCCAGAACGACAAAACATAAACTCGAACTCCGTTTATGACAAACTTTGATTTTTTAAGACAGAAAACTCGTGCGAACTCACGAGTTCGAAGTTAAAAAACCCTGGTTTGGGTCCCAAAACCAGGGATAAGGTCAAGAAAAGAAATGGGCCTTCAGAGGCTCGAAACCTTTGAGTCTCCCTGTTATGGGTCGTTGATGACGATTGTCCCTAGAGTGATGCGGAGGGGAAAACCCCTCGAGTGTGCTCTGGATGCCATTCCGTGAACTACGACGATGACTTTAGAGAAAGTGCTGAAGTTCCGGTCCATTACAGTGGTATGAGAGTAGAAGACCCACGTGACCAATGGAGCGACGAAAACGACAACTACGTCGTATATAAAGCGCCACCGGCAGCTACAACCAGTAGCAGAAATGCCAAAAGGGAATACAGCATGTACACTTCACTGTTTGAATCACCGTTAGGTGCATTAGGAAGCTGGAGAAGAGCTTTGTTTTTTGGAGCTTCTTCTTCCAGCCTCTTCTTCATCCTAGTGGACTAGGGGAATTTTTGTGGGAAGGCGTGGGGAGTGTGTACCCCCAAACCACCAAATTCTCTCCTCCTTTCAAGACTCCTTCCTTCATCCTTCATCCAAAAATTGGAACATCGTCCTTTTCCAAGACAAGGGACTCTCACTGCTTGAGAGCACCCTAAAAAGAAGGAGGATAACACCTTGAAGATTTTCAACGGCTCCCCTCATGCCGCCGGCTCAAGGGAGACGCCGCCAAGGAATGCAAGAGGCGTCAACGAACGTGAAGAGGAGGCCAAGGAAGACAAGAAGACAAGAGGAAGACAAGAAGTTGGAAGAGGGAGTGAAGGAGTTGCTAAAGAATTGTTAGAACACCTCATCCACTCTTTGCCCTTGTTTTGTGAGCGGCACTGACATTTCTTCTCATTCCCTTGTATTTTAATTTTCTGTTTTCCTAGATATAGTGGCTACCAATTGCCGTGAGTCATGGCTTAGGAAGACTAGCTTCAAAATCCACACCCTTGTGCCAATCGTGGCGCTCTAGGAACATAGAAATTAAATCTATAATTGCCTCACCAATTGTGAGAGCAAGGAGACATCGGGAGACAATTCCTCCTCAAAGTTGTGGGGTGATCCTCACAACGGTCTTCACGTGCTAGTTGCATGGACGACAAGATAGCGAGACCCAGACCATCCAAGACCAACAAGGACAAGGTGGTGACGGCCTCACCACACGCCCTCGGCGGACTCCAAAGTTTGGAAGCCATAGCCGCGAGCACGGTTGCCAAACCAAAAGCAACCGTATCGCAGAAGGCAACCGGCACCAACCTCGGCGACACCGAGAAGCGTGCAGAAGCCGGAAAAGTGCTTGCCGAGTAGGTCGAGGCACACAGGGACGACCCCCACGTGACGGATGATGTACTCGAGGAAGACCACCCGGGCGTGGACCCCAACGAATAGCACGACACCGACGATGGCAAAGGCGGCGAGGATCGTGATCATCGCTATCATCGTGTGGCAAACTGAAGCTGATCACTCAAGAAGGGCAAGATGCTCGCCTGATCGCCTGAAGCTGCCAACAACAGTGACGCTGCTGAGAGCAGCAAAGGCACAAAAAGTAGCCACGCGGGAAGTTCCTCCGAGAACGAGCCGGACGACGTCGTCGCGAAGGCAATTTGCGAAAATTGCCAGAGGCTTGTCGAGTTGGCTCCTGAAGCGGCGGGCCGACTCAAGATCACCACTCACGGTGGAGGTGCGGCACCACCTGGAGGAGTGGGGACAGACCCCCCTTCCTATGATGTGGCTGCGATGGGGCAAACCAACGCCCAAGCGACCATCTTTGTAGACGTTAGCCTTCTCTAGAAGGTGGGACTCCTCGGAGGTGTGTACGTAAACCGTACCCTCCTATAGTGGGTAAAGGTGCATGGAAAGCACGAGGCCCTTGAGGCTATCGTTGATGCTCTGACGACATCGGAAGTAAGGTTTATATTCGCCAACCTACTGGCCCACGTTGGGCAGAGCATCACGGACCTCGACCGTGATCGCCAGTTGTAGTGCCTCTCCGCTCTCGAGGAATGCCGCCGATGCGACAGCCTCGAAAAGACGTAGAGCGTGACCCAGGTGTGGATGTAGTAGCAGTCGCAGCATGCCGCAGGTACTGATGCCACCGCTGGTGGTAGTGATGAGTTGCCTACCTCGACGACTTCGAGGCCGGTCATGAAGACGTCCTTCCTCCACAGTGTGGAGATCTTTCGAAAGGGCATGAAGCTGACCGACTGGCTAAATCACATGAAGCACGCTCTACGTATCCGTAAGGCTCCACTCTGTCAATGGGACGACCTTGCCACGACGCGGCTTGAAGACAAGCTCTCCAAGTATATGGTCAAGGAGTGGGGTGTGCAGCAACTGAACCTTGAGTGACAGCTCATGTCATGGGAGGCCTTCTGTGCAATCATGCGTAAGAAGTGCACCCAACGTGAGGAGGCGCAGCGCGCCTTCCACACGATTAAGGACTTCAGGAAGCTGGATAGATCGTTTCAAGCCTACTTGAGCGAGTTCACCGCACTCGTGGAGGAAACAAAAAGCTTCACCGAGGATGATGGGACACAAAGCTTCAAGTGTCCAGAGTGTCTGTTGCTTGAGTACTTGCGTGAGGATCTTGCTAGGGAGAAGCTGAAGGTCAAGACCACCACAATGGCAACAGACGAGGCTTAGACAAGCTAGAGGATGTTACGGGACTACATGAGTGAAGTGTATTCGAAGAACTCAAAGCACTACTTGGACGCACGGCCGAACGTGCGTGCAGAGGAAGGACACGACATGTGCATGGACGCTGCGAAGATTGGAGGGGCACTCGGGCAGTGGGACAAGTTCAAGGGCAATTAGCCTGCAAACCTTACAGTCAAGAAGACTAGCGGGTACAAGACCCCAAACGACAAGAACATCCACGGCAATGACGAGCTGCACACGGCGTGTGAGCATTGCAAGACAACATTCCACGATAGACCCTGCCACAACTGTATGCAGCGTGGACATTTTAGGGCTCAGTGCCCTGAGGCTGCTAGTGGTGGATAAGAGGTCGCGGCATTAGTTGCAGCAGCAGCATCTCGTGGGGATGATGCAGCAGGAGGCCGTGGACAGGGCCATGGACATGGTCGCGGTCGCGGCGGCCGTGGTAGCGGACAGGGCCGTGGGACGGTTTTTCCCCACCCCTGAGTGACGTTAGTGGAGACCACTAAGGGGTCAAACTAGATCACGAGTGTGGGTTCATGATTTCAGACGAGGATGTTAAACAATTTGAGTTTTTGACAAGTTCAAACTTCTTTGTTGTTTTCGTCCCTCTTGTTGAACCTCATTCTACGATTGTTGACCGTCATTTTCCACTAAACTTCGCATCTTTGGACAAGATGCATGATCAATCATGCTTAGTGGTGGCGACACCAACCATTGTGCAAGAGTTGTGTGATGCACTGATTGAAGCAAATAACCTCAAAGCGGTGTGTTCAATCACGTTCGCGGTACCTTTGGTCGATGGTTTCGACCCATTCAGATTGAAGGACAGGAAGGTGCTAGCCAAATTTACATGTTTCTACAAGATGTGGACTCGAGTGGGTGAGTCATGGGAGTTGTGGCGCCCGCCATATCGATTCCATGTCTATCACAAACTCGGCTTGCCATCATCGAGCCTGTCTACTCGGAAGAGTGGAGATAACACGACGATGTAATTCAAAGGACACCTAGCTGGTGCTCCCGTGAACGTACTTGCTTACACTGGAGGAGATGAATCCTTTATTAGCCTTGCCTTTACCTGACAGGTTGGCCTAAAGTATGAGCCATCGAATAGTGCAGTTGTCGTCAGTGACAATCGTACGGTACCCGTGATCGGTACCTGTAAAACAAAAATTTCTATTCAAGGCTACACATAGAGTGTCATGATGAAGGTACTCAACCTTCGTGACCCGTTTGACGTGGTGCTAGGGGATCCCTGGCTCCGTGAAAACAAGGCTCCAATGTGCTGTGAATCAAAGTGTTTGATCCTCCATAAAGGACAGCATCACTTTACGCTGATTCCGAGTACGGAATTGTCATCGACCCAACTCAAAGTCCATGCAAGTTTGTCTGCGATGCAGGTCAAGAGACGTATTCGACAAGGTTGTCAATGCGTCTTAGCTTAGCTACAAAAAGTGGACGACGAAATGAAGGAAGACACGCCACAAGAGATCAAATCTCTGTGGACGGAGTTCTCGGATGTATTCCAAGACCCACCGGCTGGGCTTCCGCCAGAACGCCACATGGGCCACACGATTCCGCTGCAACCGGAGGCAACTCCTCCATTCAGACCCATACAGTGCACGAATCATTTTTGTGAACAAAATGGACGGTGGTTTATGCATGTGTGTGGACTACCGGGCACTAAACAAGCTAACGGTAAAGAATCGATTCCTCTTACCGCGGATCGAGGATCCATTTGACCAAATCCAAGGAACAATTTTTTTCTTCCTTGGATTTGTCTCAAGGGTACCATCAAATCCGCATTACGGAAGATGATGTCCCCAAAACCGTATTTCGAACGCACATGGGACATTATCACTTATGAGTTTTATGCTTCGGGCTAACGAACGTCCCAGCAACACTCCAAGGAGAAATGAACCGAAAGTTTGTCAAATAACTCGACAAGTTTGTCTCGGTTTACCTGGAAGATATCCTGGTTTTCTCCAGATCCATGGAAGAGCACAAAAAACATCTTCGCGAAGTCCTCGTGATCCTTCGGGAACAGAAGTTCTACGTGAAAGTTAGAAAGTGCAACTTTGCACAAGATGAGCTTGAATACCTTGGACACATTGTCGGCAAGGAAGGTATCCGTTTTGATCCATGAGAGATCCAAGCCGTGGTGGATTGGCCACGCCAGAAAAATGTCTTTCCTTGGCCTTGCAAACTACTTTCGATGGTTTATGCAAGGGTATTCGACCCTGGTAGCACCATTAACCAAGCTCACGTGAAATGACGTGCATTGGGAATGGCCATCTGATTGCAAGAGCACCTTTCTTAAAGTCAACGAGCTTCTATCCACAGCATCCGTCCTAGCTATTTCGGATCCATTGCAACCATGGGAGGTTTGATGTGATGCGTCGGTAGTAAGACTTGGAGCCGTCCTCATGCAAAAGTGTGAACCCGGTGCGGTGTGCTAGCCTCAACCGGATGGTGTAGGCACCAACCGGCAGCAATGGCGACCAAGGGGAGGCCGGTGCACACCTCCCCGGGTTTGTAGAAGCTTAGGGTTGCCTTGGGAGAGCACAGGAACATCATAGGCGATCCGGGGTCGCCAAGCCTTGCACGACTCCGTACAGGCTGAGGATGAGCATTATTACCTTAGCATCATGTAGCTCATCCTTCCAGATTTCCAATACACCAAGAATTACACTATTCTGTGGAGGAACGGCCGAGATGTGGCCGTTTCCGTGAACCACGACAATCTGCCACTAGCAGCACCACTAGCGGCGGTGATGGCCGTCCGAAGCGCCCTTTCTGGTCATAACATATCGGGGCGCCATTCCAAAGCGCCCTTGGCTCTCAATGATCCTTGAATCATTGACTATCTAGACCCCAAGGCGTGCTTTGGCCTTGTTGGGTCTTCCGAGAATCGAGCCTTGGTCCTTGGGGACGATTTCCCGTCACCATTTTCCCCTCGGCCGGTCCAACCTTTGGCCGGGCGTAACTTCCTCAATTCTTGATGGATCAATCCCGTTCTTGGGTCAATCTCACACAGTTTTTCCTGTAGATTCCAAATGCACATTCAGGTTGTACATTCAAGTAAGCCTCAAGCCGTAATCAGTGCCATTGGCACTGTCCGCTTACACTTGACACACGTCACAACTCCGGCAAGATTTAGCCACCTCTGACAACATGGTGGGCTCCCAAAAGAAGCGAGCCACCGTCTTCAAGGTCTTGTCGGCAGAGAAGTGGCTGCTCGGGCCACTGTCATGGCAATCCTCCAAAATCGGCTGCCGAAGCGCAGGCACCGCGTGAACCACCACCTGTTGCGTGCCGCACCGTCGTCAATACGACGCTTAAAAAAAAAATCTTTGAGCGTCGGACTCCCCATGCGCCTCGTATCCCTCCGTGAAGAGCTTCACAAGGAAAGCATCTTCGTGGATGGTGAGAGACGCGAACCACATCATCGGGTCTGGTCACCGTGAGAGTGCTTCAGCTGGGTTGATGCGACCCGGCTGGTACACGATCTCGTAGTCGAAGTGCGGCTCGAGGTACTCCATCCAAGACGCTTGCCGCTGATTTAGGTTTGGTTGCATCTTGAAATTCTTCAACACTTAGTGGTCAATGTAGACCGTGCACTTTTGCACCTCGAGGCAGTACTGCCAGTCTTTGAAGGCTGCGACCACGGCGAGCATCTCCTTGTCATGGGTGGCGTAGTTCAGATCCATCCCGTGTAACTTGCGCGAGTAGTAGGCGACCGGCTGCAACCCGTTGCCAAAGTCCTGCAAAAGGATCCCACCAATGACCAGGTCCGATGCATCCGTTGCCATTTCAAACTCACGACCATTGTCGGCCAAGTACAAGGCTGGCGCGGAGGCCAGAGCCTTCTTTAGATTCTCAAAGGCTTCTTGTTCGCTACCTCCCCAACTCCACTCGCGATCCTTACGAGTGCGATTGGAGAGTGGTGCAAACACTTCCGCATAGCCAAGGATGAACCTGTGGTAGTAGTTGCAAAAACCAGGGAACACTTGCACATCATGCACATTACGCAACTTTGGCCACTCTTGCACGGCGGACACCTTGCGCTGGTCAATGTCAATCTGTCCATCGCCAATGATGTATCCAAAGAATTTAACTTTACCCACCGCAAACTCAGATTTAGAGAGTTTGCAAAAAAACTCTCCATCCTCAGAATTTCGAGGACCTTCTTCACATGCTCCTCATGCTCCTCCGCCATCCTACTATACACCAAGATGTCGTCAAGGTGAACCACCACAAAGCCATCCAACACGGCCTGGAGATGTTGTTTACCGCCGCCATGAAGGTGGCCGGCGCATTGGTCAACCTAAAAGGCATCACGAGGAACTCGTAGTGACCATAGCGGGTGCGGAGGGCTATCTTTTCCACATCATCAGCTGTGATGCGGATCTGGTGGTAGCCGGATCGGAGGTCGATTTTTGTGAAGAAGCAAGTCGCATGGAGCTGATCGAAGAGCTCCTCGGCTCGTGGAAGCGGGTACCGGTTCTTTATGGTCAACTCGTTCAATGCCCGGTAGTCCACGCACATGCGCATCTCTCCCGTATTTTTTTGCACAAACAAGACAGGTGCAGCGTAGGGAGATGAGGATGGACGGATGAAGCCCTGATCCATCATCGCGGTCAGCTGCTTCTTGAGCTCCTGTAGCTGCACGTCGCTCATGCCGTACATAGCACGAACAGGCGGACGTGCTCCAGGTGGTAGACCCGCCGGGAGGGTGTCCGGGAACACATCCTCGAACTCCGTACACACCTTCTGAAGCCCCTTAGGCACCGCGAGAAACTTGCCTTGAGCCCCTGACTGCTCACGAGTCGCCCCATGCGCCACAGAATGCGCCACGTACTTTGGTTCATCGAAATCATCCTCCATATCTCGCACAAACGCCAAAAAAACTGCTCCTTTTTTCAAATTGCATGCTTGAGCTGAACCAAATTCAGCACCATAGGCGCCAATTCCTCCTTGCAAGGCACCGACTGCTACGGCGCTTCCTCCCCGCAAGTCTCCTCCTCCGCGGCCTCTTCCTTGGACCACGTAGGTAGCGGATACTCCTTGTCTCCAAGCTTGACTGAGACGGTGCATCCCTCTCAATTGACAAAGGGGTTGTACTTGTGGAGGAAGTCACAACCGAGGATCACATCATAATCCTTCATCGGGTACACCCGGTATAAGGTCGTTATGTGAAGCCTCCCCACGCGAATGGAGAGAGGACGGGCCAGGTACCCCACTTCAATCATGTCGTCCATTTGGCTAGTGGTCCGCTTCTTGCTTGTGAGTGCAAGGCCCCAGTTGTGAGCACACTCCATGCTCACAAAACTGTGGCTCGCGCCACAATCCAGCAGACTCCCACCTTCCCCTTCATACCTTTTATTCGCGCCTCCAAGAGAAGTGCGGGCTGTTCCTTCTCATACCCCGCGTCCCATGCTTGACATCGGAAACCCCCATTATTACTGTAAGGCGTTTGGGTGGACGGTCAACTGGCGGTTTGGGCTGAGAAGAGCCAGGAGTAGCGCCATCTACTCCCAGCTCTCCTCGTTTCCCGACTCCTTTGATGCTTCATCTGCTTCATTCGTGGCTTGCTTCCCCTTCCCTTGCCGCTTACCTTTGCTGTCGGCCTTCTTTGGGCTCCAACAATCACACACAATGTGGCCAGGCTTGCCACAGTTGTAGCACTTGCGCTGTTGCAATGCTCCAATCTCCATGGACATGTCGTCGCTCTCGGCCCGCTTGCCGTAACCACCACCAAAAGAGTTATGGCTGTTGGCATGAGCCTGTTGCACGCGCGAGTCGTACCGTTCAGCTTCTACAATCATTGCCAATAGGTCGTTGTTGAGGTCGTGCATCACCGTCACAACTCAGGCGTCGTTCTTGAGGCTGTTGTTGTAGTGGAAGCACAATTTGTGGGAGTCAAAGCCACAGTTGGCAACAATCTCATAAAACCTGCAGGTGTAGTCGGTGACGCCGCCAGTTTGACAAAGCTCACACAACTTGGCACGCGCGTTGTTCCTCATGTCACCCACAGTAAAGCACTTGATGAACGACTCTGTGAACTCCTTCCACGAGGTCGGCCATTTTAGGATAGGGTCATCATTCCTGCAGGTTGGAGCCGATGGGGTTGAGATTCCGGTCGCGGCCGCAATGCCGGTGACCATTGCTATTCCACTGCCTTGTGGATTGGACCGCATCACATCGGCCCACCAATCCAACGATTCCCCTCTCAACAGGGCCACGACATAGTCGTGGAGTGCCTCGTACCTTGAGGCATCCACGCCGATGGTGGCGAAGTACAATTCCAATCCAAGTATCCAAGTGTGCAGAGCTGGCCCATCCTTCTTCGATGGGTCAAATGGCTCTGGCTTGGGCGGGCTCGGGACGCCCACCGCAAGTCCGTTTGTGGTGGCAACTACCACTGGTGTTGGCACTGGACGCTTCGCAAGCTCTTGATTGAGGTATGTGTTTTGCTTCTCCAACAGATCCATCTTGGCCTGCATGTCGGCGGGAAAATTTTTGCAACGCTGCAGCTGCTGTTACTTCGCCTTGCGTGTCCAACGCCGCGGCCATGGGGAACATGCCGGATGAAGTCATCTCTGCGTCCAGTACACTTCTTCCTCTACGGGTCCTTCGGTTACCGCCTTATCACCGGAGTGCGTTGGCCTTGGGCACGGATCCACCAAAGAGACAAGATGCGTGCTGGTCTATGCTGGCCAGGAGAGGTTGCCACGTCGATGATTGTGCCCCTGAGCTAAGGGTGGCTCTGATACCAAGTGTGAACCGGGCGCGTTGTGCTAGCCTCAACCGGATGGTGTAGGCACCATCTGGCGGCAATGGCGACCAAGGGGATGTCGGTGCACACCTTATTGGGTTTGTGGAAGCATAGGGTCGTCTTGGAAGAGCACGGCAACACGTGTGGCACAGTGAGAGTAAACTGTACTTGTTATTCAAGTGTCAACATACAAGACTATATGTACATGATGACACATCCTAGGTGACCCAGGGTCGCCAAACCGTGCGCGGCTCCGTACAGGCTGGGGATGTGCGTTATTAACTTAGCATCATGTAGATCATCCTTTCAACTTTCCAATGCACCAAAAATCGTATCATTCCGTGGAGGAACGGCCGAGATATGGACGTTTTCGTGAACCAAGACAATCTGCCACTGACAGCACCACTAGCAGCGGTGACGGCCACCCGAAGCGCCCTTTCTAGTAATAGCACATCGGGGCGCCATTCCAAAGCACCCTTGGTCCTCAATGATCTTTGACTCATTGAAAATCCGGGCCCCAAGGCGCGCTTCAGCGTTGTTGGGTCCCCTGAGGGTTGAGCCTTGGTCCTTGGGGACGATTTCCCGTCACCGTTTTCCCCTCGGTCAGTCCAACAATTGGCCGGGCGTAACTTCCTCAGTTCTTGATGGATCGACCCCGTTCTTGGGTCGATCTCGCACGGTTTTCCCTAAATAGTCTACGTCCACAGTCAGGTTTTACATTCAAGGAAGCCTCAAGCTGTTATCAGTGCCATTCACACTGTCCGGCTTACAAGAACGGTCACCTAGTGGCGTAAGAGAGCCGGAAGCTCATCCCTGTGGAAACACGGTACACGATCGAAGATCAAGAGCTCCTCACGGTAGTACACACTTTCAATATGTGGCATTGCTACCTCAAGGGTGTTGAAGGGGGTGTGAAGGTCGTGACCGACCATAAGCCATTGGTGTTTTTCTAAACGCAACCAAGCGTGTCAAGACGTTAGGCACGTTGGAGCGAATATCTTCGCCGATTCTCATTCAGATGGGAATATCAGTCAGGAAGCATCAATGTGGCCGATCCACTAAGCCGAGAGCCTGTGGAAATTAAAGCAACCACCAAGGTCGGTGGGTGTTTTATGGCCATTGTGAGAGCAACCGTGCAAGCACCAGAGTCTCCTATACCGCTGTGGCAACAACCTTGAGAGATTATTCACTACAACAGTTTTGTCAACAGAATATGGATGGGATAGTGTGTAGATTCTTGGCTTCAAGAATCTCAAAATGTAGACAAGTGCGGATTGGTGAAAGCCACAAAGATATTTTAGCACAGAGAATAAGTTGTCGTGCCAGGGAGACCTTCGAGCAAAGATTATCTCTCAGTTCCACGACCTGCCGGTCGCAGGTCATGTGGGACCTCGAAAGAAGAGATAGGCACTCTCGGACCACTATTGGTGGCCAGGATGGAGTGTCGATGTCTGCAAGTATTGTATGACATGCGACCCATGTCTTCAGATTAAAGCTAGTAACAAAAAGCCTGCTGGACTCCTCCAACAACTTCCCATTTTTGGGACTCCATGGGAGTGCATCAGCATGGACTTTATTACGGGTCTTTCAAACACGGCCCATGGCGACAATGTAACACTAGTAGTTGGGGATATTCTGACAAAGATGACACACTTCATTCCTACAACCACTGATGTGAACGCAGAAGAGACCGCTTGTCTCTTCTTTGAGGGTGTCATAAAGTACCACAGCTTGCCGTTGCACAAATGTTGCATTGACGTCCGTTGCGCAGATGCGGCCCAGGAAGTGCTGCCAACAGCTTTTGTCAACTTCTACACAAGTATTCTGCTACTTCCATTTTCCTTGGTGTTACTTCTACAGCCGCCACCACTACTGCTGTTGTAGTTGCTAATGCTACTACTACTCTTGTTGATGCCGCCACTACTGATTCTCCTCCAAGTGCTGCTGGTGCTGCTGTTGCAAATGCTGCTACTGCTGCTACTACTGCTGGTTCTGCAACCGTTACTATTTTGTAGCCATTTCTGGTTATTAAGTCGGCCAATCCAACAAATCAGGAAGTGCATCTATCCGTCTGTCTGTCTCTGTATCCGTCTGTCTATCTGTCTCCATATCTATCTGTCTGTCCGTCTCCGTATCCGTCTGTCTGTCCATCTCCGTATCCGTCCATATATCCATCTGTGTATCCATCGGTCTATGCGTCTGTCTTTAGGCCTGTCTGACTGTCTATCTGTCTGTCTGTCTCTGTAATTGTCTGTCTGTTCTGTCCATTCTGTTCGTTCTGCTTGTTCTGTCCGTTTTGCCTGTTCTGTCTGTTCTGTCCATTCTGTTTGTTCTGTCCGTTCTGCTTGTTCTGTGTGTTCATTCTGTTCTATCCGTTCTGTCCGTTATGTCCGGTCTGTCCATTCTGTCCGGTCTGTCCGGTCTGTCCGGTCTGTCCAGTCTGTCAGTTCCGTCCGTTCTGTCCGTTCTGTCCGTTCTGTCCGTTCTGTCCATTCTGTCTGTCCTGTCTGTTCTATCCATTCTGTCTGTTCTATCTCTTCAGTCCGTTCTGACTGCTCTGTATGTGCTATCCGTTCTGTTCGTTCTGTGTGTTCTGTCTGCTTGTGTGCAGGAACCTACTCCTTCCCTCCCTCCCTCCCTCCCTCCCTCCCTCCC
>SZWC01015141.1:44678-55553 GCA_023375785.1 Penium margaritaceum
CACAAGGGCTGAAAGCATTGGGCCTTGCGTCATTGGCTGGCTAGCTTGAGGTTTGCACCAACAGGTTGATGGGGGGCATTGTGGATTATTGATTCTGGGGCCACCCATCACATGACCTGTCAACAAAGTGAATCTGTTTTCCCTATTCCCACGAGTCAAGAAGTTGTCGAAGTTCGACTATCTTGAGTCTACTCAATGAAGAAAGCACCACAAATTCTTACCGTCTAGCTCTGGTGCTCTCCGCCCATTCAAACAGGTGCGCTCCAATCACAGTGATCTGGTGATCACTGTGCTTTAACACTTACACTTAAAGTCACCTGCATGTGATGGGTCTACAGCTTGAAGAAAAGAGTGATGCAGCCCTTGCAGTTCACTTGTGGAGGGTCGTGGCTGAGTTTCATTCACATCAGACCATCCAGGCCGTTCCCTCTGACCACAGCGGCAGTTTTTTTTTGTTCAATGGATTGGCACTTTGCTGGCCGAAGGGTTGAGGACTAGTTCTCAGCCCCTGCCATTCCCAAGCATAATGGAGTGTCTGAAAATCTGAGGGTGTGGTTCATTCCATACGTGCAGGGTGCAATATCCTAGAAACTTTTGCATTTCAAAGGCTTTTTCGACATGGTATGGGCCTTAATTAGCATGTTGTATGGCACATCCCAAACCATGGCACTCGGAACAAGCTCTGGTGTTGTTGTTGGGCTAATTTTTTCCATGCGAGGGTGTAGGAGTCTCCTGCTTATGTCCGTGTCACTGAAGAGCGAAAAACATGCAAATTTTCCCCCATGGCCACATGTGTTCTTTCGCTGGCGTCATCCCACTGTCAAAATCATGGCGCTATTGGGACAACAACCATCTCTTTGCTCTTTTTTAATGGGATCTAGGTGCATGTACCCAGTTTTTGGAACAAAGTAACCCATCCCCCCGTCGTCGAGCGAGAGATAACCTAGCTACCCATGTGAAGACACGACCACTACGCCAGTAACAAGGAAAAAGGGAAAAAGACTGCGTCGAGGCACCATGTCATGCGACGGTGACGCATGACTTGGACCTCATCTGCAAGTATGACAAACCCTGAAAGTGTGTGGTTTGTGATAGGTTTGGGGGTGGTTTGTTTAATGTTTTGGGGGAGTTCAAGACTCCCCATGCATTGAAAGGGAACCTACAGATGGGATCAACGTCCATGGTGACACAACCACCCACAAGTTGAAACCTGGTACACGCAAGTGCATGCAAAGAGATAGATGTGAGTAAGATCATGATAGGTAAGGGACCAAAAAGAGAGTGTGTCATGGGACTAAAGAAAGGCCAATCAGCTCGGATACCCATAAAATGCAAAGTGTGAGTCTCATCCACCTAGCACGTGCAAAAGAAAAAACCCGGAGGCCCAGTCTGTTTTCATGCTTGATTGCGAAATGCGTCACCGACCGAGCACAAAAAAGAAAGGGTATGGTCATCCACACGATCAACGGTCAGCAGCTAAAGTCACTGATCTATCGCCTTGCTAGTCGTCAATTAAAATGGGCCTTGCGTCAGAGATTAAGCTAGATGGTATGGTCGAGCATGAAAAGCCCTCTTTATTGTTGTTGTTTTGTCCATGCACTGCCTCACTGACTCACACTGTGACCTCTCGGTTAGTGTACATGCTCATGCAGACGACTGACTAGATGGACATTGATGCCGACGGGGCGCTGTTTTGTGGAGTGGACGTGCCGTCGTGCAGCCGAGCATGTGGTTCTCCTCCTCCTCGTGCTTCTCACAGTGCACCCTCACACCACCAGCTCCATCGGCAGCTACCCTTGGCTGTAACGCCATCAATAGTCGTAGTTAGCTCTCAAGAGCAGTGTAGTTGGTGCTTGAGTTCGGGCAGTCATAACTCCTCGTAGCTATTTTTCCTGCTGATTCTGACTACACGACTGCATTTGCAGCATGGCTATTTTGGTATGGTCCAGTTTTTAGGCAAAATGGACAACACCCAGGTTGTGGGCTGTCTGGTGTCTGGCAAGGCTCGCCTAGGAAATTCTGCCAGACGGGATAATGCTAGGATTTTCTTCGTTGGCTGGTTCTCTGAGTACCAAGCCTCATAGAGCTGAGGTGAGGCTAGAACTGGGAGGGGTCTCAGTCAGTTGCTCATTCTTCATTCCTAGTCAGTCATTGCTTCATTCCAACTGCTTTCTGGCGCTAACTCTGGCGCGTGCACTTTTGAGTAACAAACCAAAGCTCCCAGACTTAGGCTATAGTGCAACAGACTGAAGAGGCAGACTAAGCAACAAGCGTGAGTTCCCGCACGTTGCATCAACAACGCCGTCGCCCCAAATTGTGCACTAACTAGTTCTTTTTCTCATGTCTGTGGTTCTTTCAGATTGAGGGGATTGATTGATTTCATCGACACATGCGCCCCTGGGGGTCAGGCAAATTCTACTCAGGAAGCCTGGAATTTGGCCAGTGCTGTCTGATTGTTGCAGAAAAATTTTGTCACCCTGCACCTTAGATAGTGCTCTCTCCAGTAATGCTCTGATGTGATCAACGGATTCAGTGGTAGTGAATGGGTGTGAATCCCAAATGGGAAGAATCTCACAAGTAATGATTCCTCCTTGGGGGAATGACAATTCATTGCACAATAGCAGGCAGGGCAGCATTGCGCGCAGCTCCTCCAAAATGAAGTACATGGCACTGGGCGCTGAGGTGGCTGAGAATATGTCGCTGTTACATCCGATTCACTAGTTGTTACAATATCAACCATGCAATATTCTTTGTTGGTGCATCCGCTGGCATGTTGCTGTTGTGCTTTGTGCCGTTCCCGTACAGTTTACTGTGACCACTCGGCCATGTCCATACTCGTGCAGATCCCTGAGGCGGGCGGCCCTGGTGACACCGGCGCGACGACAGGCGGCGGACTACCAGCTTGGAGCTGGCCGACCAATGCACCAGAGCCCCAGATGCCACCGGGACTCTCTGTTGTGTCTTCTACACCTTGCAGGCGTCTTTCGGCAGACTGGCCATGAGGCCTATTTGCATGTTTTTGCATTGTATGCTCACTGTCTGTCAATGGATGCATGCATGTGACCAGTCGTAGCGTCTGTCTTTTCATTTTGCACGTCTAGGTTCAGACGGCGTAGCATTCTGACATGTGTGCGCAGAGTTACGGCCAAAACAGTGGTTTTGGGCCGGTTTTTGGGATAGCTCTTGGACTGTCGCGTGCGACACCCGCCATGCGCCGCGGCAGGCATTTATGCCTTCGACCTGTCATTTGTCATTTCTCTCTGCATATGCTAAATTAAAGCATTCTGACACTTTGCCTTGTGTCTCCTAGCCAAACCCGTGCCGTAGTGTGTACGACCTGTGACTGTCGACACCGTCTGATCAGGCACTGACGCCTAGTCAGCGGCTGCATTGCTAGGAAGCTTCCACGCATTTTCTCATGGTATCAGAGCAGTGAGACAGTTCTCACTGAGCTGCGCAGCAGAGACGTAGCAGAGCAGCAGCAGTGAGAGTCACCGCTGTAGCAGAGTTCTTGAGGCCTGCTAGAGACAGCCGGTCGCCGTCTACGCAGCCCCACCCACCACGTGAGATCGCAGCAGCAGAGGCAGCAGCAGTGTTGTGCGCCGCCACGCGAGGTGCGTGGCGGCTGCAGTGAGTGCAGCCGCCCCTCCCATAGCCGCAGCAGCAGAGCAGCAGCAGCAGAGGCGGCGGCAACAACAGCGGCCGCAGTAGCAACGGCGGCAGCAGCAGGGCAGCAACAGCAGCGGCAACAGCAGCGCAGCAGTAGCGGCGGCAACAGTAACGCAGCAGGAGCAGCGGCAACCACGACGGCAACAGTAGAGCATCAGCAGTAGTAGCAGCAGCAGCAACGCGGCAGCCGTAGCAGCAGCAGCGCGCGGCGGTGGTAGCGAGCAGCAGCCGCAGCGCGCAACAGCAGCAGCAGTAGCAGCAACAGTAGCGCAGCCGCTGCTGCCACCACTGCATCCGCAGCTACACAGCTGCTGCTGCAGCTGAAAGCGCAGCTGTAGCAGCAGCTGGGCGGAAGCTGCTGCGCAACTTCCGCGCAACGTCCGCGCGGCCACCGCGGAGCGGCTGCACGCGCGCGCAGATTCACGAAGAAGAAAAAAAAAGAAGAAAAAAAAGGGGAGAAAAGCCGATGTCAGCAATTTTGCTTGCTGACGTCATCAGTTGTGCTGACGTCAGCAACCACCTGCTGACGTCAGCACCATACTTAGTCAAATTTTCGGCCGGACAGTCAAAATTTGCCAGCGTTTCAACTCCTCGAGAAACGCTGACGCTTTTAAAATTGGACAAACTTCATCCGTCGCCCCACATTAAGCGACGACATGAGCCTGTCCATCAGCAGGGAGAAGGGACCAGGCGATCCCTCCTCCTCCTCGTCTGGCGTACTGAGTCCACGCTCGTAGGCCATTGAGGACCTGCGCAGCCAGCAGAATGAGATGCGTCATCTCCAAAGAGAGCAGACTGACGCTATCCGCACGCTGACTGAGCTTCTGCGCGCTCAATCCACGGCCCCTCCGCGGATCTCTGAGGGGGCTGCCGGAGTTGCGGTCTCTACCCAGCATTCAGTCCAGGCACCCGTGACAGGCGCTCCACCTCACCCACCACCTGCTAACCTCCTTGATGATGAGCCACTACACGATGAGCCATTCATGCCAAGCATCACGGATGATTCCCAGGAGCACGAGATTCGAGTTCTTCAGGAGCGCCTCCGTCAGCTGCAGACGGGTACCCGACCTCCACCGGTTACCCCGATACGATCGTCACCTGACTACCCTGGCGATCACCCTCTCCCAGGAGTTTTTCCCATCTCTCGTCCTCCTCAGCCTGCAGTTGCTCTCCCCACGGAGCGGCAACCTAAGGACTTTGAGGCACCACCTCCACGGTACATCAGCGAGGATGGTTTCGCCTGCTGGGAGATCCTGTTTCAGGTGTGGGCTACATCTGAGGGAGTGTGGCCTTTCTACCACAGCCCGTACCAGTCTACAGACCCAGCACAGGCACTGACAGCAGCCTGGGCCATGCGCGGACTTCTCTACGCCATGTCACGCGAGACTGTCGTCGACTTCTGCCCCTTCCTTGGCGAGGCTGGCACAGGCACCGGGGCCGATCCCCGTGGAGGCTGGGATCTAGCGTTATCCCTGCTGGCCACAGACATGCACGCCACTCGTGCGTCACACATTCGTGCTTTCCATTTGCTTCGTCAGGGGCATGCGGAGTCTGCAGCGGATTACTGGCGACGCGCTATGCGTATCTACACGCGTCTGGGGACCTCAGGAGGCACACAGCTGTGGGCGCTTCGGACGATTATGCTCGGAGTTCGCCTTGAGTACACCGACATCTTCACGCGGTACAGCGACGCTGTCCTCGAGCCTTTGTAAGCCACTCTGCAGTTGCTTCCTTGGGCGCATCAGCTTTTCCTCCAGGTGACTTCAGCCCGTGAGGTAACAGTAGCGCATCAGGAGACCTCCCTCACTGTAGTAGTCGTCACATCACCACCATCTTCTCTCCTGCAGTCACCCTCATCCACCTCCACCATGACCACCTCATCTTCCTCCTCCTCTTCGACCCCGTCTACACCCATGCTGACACAGGGCATTGTAGCAGCTGCCCAGGGGAAGAAGAAGAATAGGAAACGTGGATCAGGTCAGCAGCAGTCATCATCCAGTGGTAGCAGTGGCCGTTCCGTGCACTGCTACAACTATGGAGGTGCCCATCGCTACACCGAGTGCCGGCAGCCGCTTGACTGGGCGCGGATCACCCGTGGGCTTCAGGCTGCTCGTGCTCTTCGTTCCACGTCCGGCGCATCCCCCGCACCCTCCTCGGGACGTGCGGCGGCCACGACTGCAGCTGTTCCTGCGTCCTCACCAGCGAGCAGCAGCGATCCGGACCCACGCGACCGCACCATCGCCGAGCTTCGTCATCTTCTGGCGCTTTGCTTTCAGGGAGGTGCGAGTGTGTTGTCATCCTTGGGTGGTTCACAGACTACTTGTTTGTCCGTTCCCGTGGCTCGTGATGACGCGTGTGGGGGAGCATAGTCAGCATGTGATGATGATGGGCCTGACTGCACTGACTGGATTCATGAGTCTCATCTTCGTGATGTACGTCGTTCCTCCCCACTGTCGGCTCAGCGTCCCTCTGATGCCGAGTGTTCCATTGCTCGTTGTACAGTGACGTCCACCAGTCCTGACTCCAGTGGCACTTGGATCATCGATTATGGGGCCACCCATCACATGACGTGCCGTCGTAGTGACTTTGTCGTACTTGGTCCTGTCACGACTGTTCGTTCTGTTCGTACAGGCTCTGGTCAGTCCTTGCCAGTCCACGGTGTGGGGGTTGTATGTTTCGACGGTCCGTCTGGCCCCTTGTATCTTTCTAACGTGTTGTTTGTGCCTGATCTTGAGCTCAACCTGCTTTCCGTGCCTGCCTGCACTCTGATGGGTCTCTCTGTGGAGCACACCGCTGATTCAGCGACTGTGACTACTACTGACACCCGTAGCATTGTCTTACGTGCTTCAGTCATATATGATTTGTATCGTATCGCTCGGCCCTCCTCCCCTTGCTCTCCCTCCTCATCCAGTCGCATTTTTGTCACTGCTGTTCTATCCTCGGAACACCAGCGGTTGCTTCATCGTCGTCTGTGTCACGTGGGCTCCGACACTGTGTCGAAGCTCATTTGGACACAGCTTGCTCTTGGTCTTGACGTGGCTTCTTTCGAGAAGCCACCCAAGACCGACTGTCTTTTCTGCGCTCAGGGGAAGATGCACCGGTGCACCTACCCTAACTCGCGTTCTCGAGCGCTTAGGCCTCTCGAGTTGGTCCACTCGGACCTTCTCGGTCCTCTCCCGGTCGAGTCTCTGTCCGAGAGGGGCCGGTATGTTCTGACGCTGACTGATGACTTCACCCGCATGCGATGAGTCTACAGTCTGTGTGAGAAGAGCGATGCCGCCCTTGCGGTTCGGCTCTGGCTCGTGATGGCTGAGCGTCAGTCTCCCCACACGCTACATACTTTTCGCTCAGATCGTGGCGGCGAGTTCCTTCACGAGATGGACTCCTTCTTTGATGAGCACGGGATTTTTCACCAGGTCTCCGCTCCTGCTACTCCAGAGCAGAACGGTGTATCTGAGCGCTGGAACCGCACCATGGAGGATGGGGTTCGTGCCATGCGGTCTGAGTGCGGTGTCCCAGAGTCTTTCGCCTTCGAGGGCTTCGCCTACATGACTTGGGTCTGGAACCGCCTCCCGCATGGTCCACTTCCGGACCATGCTACACCGTACGAGCTCTGGTTTGGCCACCGTGCTGACCTTCGTCTCGCTCGCGTCTGGGGATCCCTGGCCTCCGTGTGGTACACCGAGGACCAGCAGGCGTCCAAGGTCTCCCCTCGGGGTCGCCTGTGTGCCTTCATTGGCATCTCCCGGCGGTCGAAGGCCTGCCGTTTTTGGGACTCCACTCGCCGTCGCGTCATTGAGTCCCATGACGTGTTGTTTTTTTAGTCACTCACGTACCGTGACTTGACTTCGACCACAGCCCTCTCCGCAGCCCATGTCCCTTCCTGTGAGGGTCCTCGGCGGATGGGGGAGACTTCTACGCCAGCGACCATCCCTCGTCCGGCTGATGTGTCCGCTCGAGCCCCCTCTCGATCTCCAACCCTTGATGATCCGGCTATCATTGCCGTCGGCCCACAGATCTCGCCTGTACAGCCTGTTTCACACCCCACATGTACCTCTTCTCTCACGCCTCCTCCTGCACCATCACCTAAGTCTGCCGACACCCCTGCTCCTACGTCTGACCCAGTCTTGCCCACTCCCGTTCCTACGTCGGTTGACACCCCTGCCTCAGTGTCCGGATCAGCCTTGCCTGCTGTCACACCCAGCCCCGTGTCTCCCACACACTCATCTCCTCGCTCGGCATCTCCGGCTGCCTCGTCTCAACCCTCACCAGCTGTGGTCGTACCTGTTCCTGTGGTCGTACCTGTCCCTGAGCCTGAGGTGCGCCCCTCGACCTCTGGTTATTCCCGTGAGCCCGGTGGCCGCCTTCGACCACTAGACTCCGGAGCTCAGCGAGCATCGGGTCCCGGACCCAAGCGTTCCACTCGCAACATCGCAAGCGGTGATCCAGGCACAAAGGCCTTAGGCATGAGTGCCCGCACCGAGCTTTCAGAGGTACATCCAGCGTGCCCTGTAGGCCACGACCTGGTCACTTGCGAGTTCCATATCGCCTGTAACGCAGCAGCTGATCTCGTGGCCGTCAGGCCCGACACTGAGGCGTGTGCACTCGCCGCGCAGAGTTCTCCCTCTATGGTGCCTGAACCTGGCACATTGAGGGAGGCTCTCATCGGAGGATGCTGATGCCTGGCAAGCTGCTTGCGAGGATGAGCTTCGCGCTACTCGAGAGCACAGAGTCTATGAGCTTGTCGACCTTCCCCCTGGGAGGAAGGCGATTCAGGTCAAGTGGGTCTTTCGCAAGAAGGTGAAGACGGATGGCTCACTGGAACGCTACAAGGCCCGCTTGGTTGTCAAGGGGTACTCTCAAATTGAGGGAGTCAATTACATTGACACCTTTGCCCCTGTCGGCCGCATGACCTCAGCTCGAGCTCTGTTTGGTGTAGTGGCTCAGCATGACTGGGAACTGCACCAGATGGATATGAACAATGCGTTCCTCCATGGCTCTCTGGATGAGGAGATTTACGTGGCTCAGCCACCAAGTTTTGAGGATGGTGACAAGGTTTGGCGCTTGCGCAAGTCCTTGTACGGCCTCAAGCAGTCTCTACGGTGCTGGAACCGGGAGATCACTGGCACTTTGACTCGCACAGGATACGTACAGAGCGAGGCAGACCCCTCGCTCTTCATCCTACCAACACCCGAGCGGTTCACCGCCATCCTGGTCGATGTTGATGACCTCCTGATTGCGTCTCCGTCCTTGGAGGCCGTGAAGGAGGCCAAGGTTGTCCTGCAGACTGCCTACAAGATGAAGGACCTCGGTCCTGCATCGGTGTTTCTTGGTATGGAGATCGTGCGAGATCGCAGACATCGGACAGTGTTGCTGCATCAGGCCCGATACGCACTAGTCGTGGGGGAGCGCTTCAGCGATCTCCTTGGTGTAGTGCCATCCGCTTCCACACCTCTTACACACGATGGGCAGGATGCCCTGAAGGTGGATGATCCTACACAGCTGGGGGAGACAGTGGACGTGACCTTGTACCTCCGTCTCATCGGATCTCTGATGTACCTGGCCACCACCACGCGTCCTGACATCGCGTTCGCCGTCAACCTCCTCGCTCAGTTCTCGCAGGCTCCACGTGCGAGAGCCCTTCACGCGACTGTGCGAGTGGTACGGTACGTGGTCTTCACGCCGTACCTCGGACTCTGCTTTCGTCGGCAGTGTTTGGTGGTCCTTGACGGCTACACTGACAGTGAATGGGCTTGGAGCCCTGATGGGCGTAGTCGTACTAGCTACGTGTTTCTGCTCGGTGGTACCGCTTTGTCTTGGCAAAGCGGGAAGCAGGGCTGCATTGCACATAGCTCGTCAGAGGCAGGGTATGTTGCTTTGGACGCAGGGGCTGCTGAGGCAGTATGGCTACAGCACTTGTTTCTTGAGCTTGGGCAGTCAGTACCCGCCATTGTGCTGCGTTGCGGCAACCAGAGTGCTCTCGCCATTGCGGAGAACTCTGGTGTTTTTCATCCTCGCACAAAGCACATTGCGGTTGAGAATCACTTCGTTCGTGATCTGGTGGAAGGACGCATGATCTCCATCATGTGGGTTCGTACTGACACGCAGCGTGCTGACTTCTTGACGAAGGCACTTTCTCGCGGAAAGTTCTTGGAGGCCATTCATTCTATTGGGCTTCGCCCCGTACGTGAGAGTGGTTGAGTGTGGGATGTGCGTTTGCGTCTCATTTGTTTGTGTCACTCACTATTGTGTTCGTACCAATGCTGCACGCGTATAGATATGCGTGCCATCGGGTCATGGGGGAGTGTTGTGCTTTGTATCGTTCCTGTACAGTTTACTGTGACCACTCGGCCGTGTCCATACTCGTGCAGATCCCTGAGGCGGGCGGCCCTGGTGACACCGGCGCGACGACAGGCGGCGGACTACCAGCTTGGAGCTGGCCGACCAATGCACCAGAGCCCCAGATGCCACCGGGACTCTCTGCTGTGTCTTCTACACCTTGCAGGCGTCTTTCGGCAGACTGGCCATGAGGCCTATTTGCATGTTTTTACATTGTATGCTCACTTTCTGTCGATGGATACATGCATGTGACCAGTCGTAGCGTTCGTCTTCTGATTCTGCACGTCGAGGTTCAGACGGCGTAGCATTCTGACATGTGTGCGCAGAGTTACGGCCAAAACAGAGGTTTTGGGCCGGTTTTACGACAGCTCTTGGACTGCCGCGTGCGACAACCGCCGTGCGCCGTGGCAGGTTTTTATGCCTTGGACCTGTCATTCGTCATTTCTCTCTGCATATGCTATATTGAAGCATTCTGACACTTTGCCTTGTGTCTCCTAGCCAAACCCGTGCCGTAGTGTGTACGACCTGTGACTGTCGACACCGTCTGATCAGGCACTGACGCCTAGTCAGCGGCTGCGTTGCTAGGAAGCTTCCACGCATTTTCTCAGTTGCCTGTAAGAACAACGCACCTTGATGTAAAGCGGTGGTATACCAATGTCATTCCATCGTGCTTTTTTGTGACTAAATATGAATTGCAAAACACTTGAGGACATGCTTTCTATGTACCGTGTGCAACTCTCATGCATTGTTGCGATCTTTCTGGTTGAGGTGCTGCCTTTTGTTGAAGTTGTTCAACTCACAGCACATGTGGTTCATCTTTGATGCAACCTATCACTATGAAAAGGTCAAGGGAGACACCACCTGCCT
>SZWC01015142.1:35511-65511 GCA_023375785.1 Penium margaritaceum
AGAGAGAGAGAGAGAGAGAGAGAGAGAGAGGAGAAATGAGGAAAAAATGGAAGGAAATAGCGATAAATGTGCACACATCACATAGAAGCATAACATTGTGGCAGGAGCCCACCATTATGCACAGAATATTTCAACTTGAAACAAGAAAACCCTTATGAAGAGAGTTGGCGCACTGCTGCTGCGGGTCAGTTCAGAAGACACGATCATCACCACACACGATGTACTCATGCAAAAGATGATGTTGTAAGGTGACGTGCTTCACTCATTGGTAGCATATGCCATTATGCTCAGCAATAAGATGCGCGTGTTTATTTTCAAAGACTTTAGGAAGAGATTGGATGGATTGGTGTGATTGTTGTATTAGAAAAAAAAACTAGATTATCCCCCAAATCCATGTGCCTAGGATGATGTAGAGAGATATCCTGATGCTAAATCCATGTGGCTTGATCACATTTCCTTGGACTTTGGGCAGGAAAACTTCATAGTGCTAGGCTTGGAGACCCTTTTGCACTATGGTTTTGGCCTAAATTGCCAAGTTTTCTGTTATTACCAGTATACCACATCTCAGTAAACGTAAGAAGGGTGCTTAGTGACAACCAATGTCACATGGTGCCTATCAGCTAGACAAAAGTGACCTTCCGAAACCCGTCGCCACGCGTTTATGACACATGACAAGAATGGATGAGAAATCTATATGCCCAGCGTTGATTAATAGATAAATGTCAGAAATTCCTCTTTGCATACTTCTTAATCATGCAAGAAAAGAACTACAAAGTTATAAACCCAAAAATCTAGGAAAATAAGGACTCCTTGATCGGGGCCACGTTTAGACTGTGAAATGTATGATGAGCTTGAGCATATCCAAAAGAAATTCCCTTTCCGTAATTAAGGAATTTCACCCCTATAGACACACAAAGTGCTTTGATTACTTAAGCGATCCAAGGCAATTCATATAAGGAATTTGATGTTTAGCAAAAATAACGTATAACCCAAATTTGGAACAATGTATCGGATATCCCCAGCTACCACAAAAAATACCCTCAGAGCTGTAAGAAGATTCCATCCACCCAAGATTAACATAAAATGCCAAACGAGTGAGAAGTTTTAAAATATTTATCATGTTGATGCCGCATGCCATGTCGCATGGATGTAGAAGGCATACCTTATCTGAAAATTTTGAAAAAATTCCTTGTTTGAGAGGAATGATATACATTTTTTAGGGTTTGAGCAGTAAGGGATTTTAGAACTCCACACGGGTTGAAAGGGAGCATGCTGGGCCTCATCACCTTGGGGCTAGCACGTGCTCGTGCAAAAATAAAACCCCATATCCCTTGTTTTAATGAGGGAGATGTGGGGTAAAGATTGGGGTTCGAAAGCCATAAGCATATGTGAGAGTGTAAAACTTCAAGTTTTGTTTCTCTTTTCCTTTTCCCTGTATGCACTCGAAAGACGACGAATTTTGCTATGGAGCATGGAAAATGATTGGGGAAACGAGGATTAAGATTATGTTCTGATTTTCCATGGTGAGTGTGTAGTGCGAGCGGTATGACTTAATGTGGGAGGGTTGTGCGAGCTTCAAAAACCCACATTTAAGTTTGAATTAAAATCAAATCATCATCTTCCTTGTCGGAAGGACTCTTTCTTTGAAGTCGCGACTTGGAAGGTGTCCAGGCGTTCCCATGAAAAGCTACACAACGTAAGCCAACAATTTTCTCAAAAGCATGTGCCATTACCCTCTCAAGGGAGTCCATGACAGGGTGGTACCTTCGAAGGCTTGTTGGTCTTGTTTGACAGTGAGCTCGGTGATTTCCAGAGGTAAAACTCGCAAATCTCACTCCCAATTGTTGTACTCAGGTCCATAACTGACCACGAGAATGAGGTACTCAACCACTCGTGTATGCAGATTTCGTTCACAGTGTTGGATGATATGGGGCACCTCACACTAGCTGTCCATGGCAAGAAAAGAAAGAGGGGTTGGATGAATGGACCCCTATATTGTGTAGGGTACAAGGAGGCTCACATGAAAGGTATCATGAATCTGCATGGCTGCTGGACGGACTAAAGGATAGGCTAACATTCCGATTTTATCGGTTACTCTAAAGGGGCTCAACCACCTTGGGAACATCTTCCTTGTACCTGGTGTTTTCAATCATAAAGTTTGTGTGATTTTTAACACTCGATCACAAATGGAAAATGTTAACTCGTGACATCCTTGGTCAGCATAGGACTTCTAGCGCTAGCGAGCCACATGTGGCTGAGGGCATCAATGCATTCAAAAAATGCCTCAGTGGGGGTAACCTGATTGCCGCCACCTTCGTATTTCATCATGGAAGCGTGTATCACCGGATGTCGATCCTGGTTCAAGAATAAAGGGATAAAGCCAGTTAACTCACGGACCACGTTATTTATGGTCAACCTAGCGAGGACCAAGTAGTCATCCCAGTTTTTCGTTATTGGATCAATATACATGTGGAGCATTTGCTCAAGGGTGCAGTTCTTACGCTCACTCTGCCCATCTATCTGGGCATGAAATGTTGAGGACGTGCTTTGTTGCATGCAAAAGCGCTCCAAGTTTTTTTCACAAATGATTGGGAGTGGTAAGCCGTGGCACTTGATAACCCCCTCGTAAAACAAGCAGAACGTCTCATTGGTCGGAACCCGTGTTGTAGTTAGCATAAAATGATCCATTCATGTGGAACGGTCTACCATGACTAGGATGGCAATGTGGCTCTGTTTAGTCTCGGTGAGTCCCATGATGAAATCCATGGACACCGACTCCCATGGATTTACCGGGAGTTGCAGGGGTTGGAGGAGTCCTATTTGCACCTTGTTGGAGCTGTTATTGCATACATAGAGGTCGCAAATCATGCAGTACTTCCGGATGTCCGGACTCCAATGTGGCTACCAATAGTGCTCGGCCAGAGCATGGCCAGTTTCAGGATGATGGCGGGTTATGGAACTCAAACATTATCTACTCACACAAGTTGGTGAAATTTAGGAAGACCACTCACTCACCAGGCCAGTAGATTCATGCGGCCTCGACAGTTCCTTGGCCTTCAATGTTCTTGGGATTTGAAAACCTAGGGTCAAAGGTATAGCCCATTCAGATACGTTCATTGAAATGGTTGGTGATGCTCTTGTCTTCTCTAACCAGAGCCAAGTGTGACAGATGTTGACTCAAGGGGCTTGCTATATTAGCACGAACAGGCTTGTACTCCCAAGTGAACGTGTGGTAGCTCAATTACTTGTTCCATTTTGTATGTCTTGTTGAGATGTTTGGTTGTGTGTGGGAGTAGATCAAAGGGTTACGGTCAGTGACCATGGTGATGTGTCCTTTTTTCCCGTCAAGGTAGCAACACCAAGTCTTAGATATATGTACGAATGCAAGAAGCTCCTGATCCCCTCTGGTGTACCATGTGTCTCCATCTAGGAGCTTGCGGCTCTCATAGGCCACGGGGTGGATCTCTTGCAGAAGCACGGTTTCTACCCCTGTGACCGATTCATCACAACGTACCTCTCAAGTTTTCTTTGCATCTGGGAGTGCTAGAACCAGTGCTGATATCAATAGAAAATTCACGACCTTGAATACTTCAATGCACTGTGCTGACCAGATCCATGCACTCGACTTCCAGATTAAGGCAATCAGAGGACTAACCAAGGTAAAGTAGCCCCTCATAAACCACTGGAATTAGTTTGTGAGTCCAGGGAAAGAGAGGAGCTGACCCACGTTTTGAGGTTGACGAACTCCACCTTGCAAGGATCCACACAGGCCCCCCCAACACTGATGATATGGCCAAGATACTCCAACTCTGACTGCACAATCTTCCACTTGCTCTTGTTTGCAAAAACATGGTTTGCTCAGAGAATCTTGAGAACTTGTCATAGCTGTTGTTGACGTTACTTGTGGTTTCATTAGAAGATTAAAATTCCATCCATGTATACCAGAACAGTCTTGCCAAGGTGGTCGTGAAATATTTCTTTCATCAGTGCTTGAAAATTTCCATGTGTTTTTGTGATTCTAAAGCAAAATACTCAAAACTGGCAATGCCATAGGTGGGTTTTGAATGTCGTTTTTGGCACATCCTCTTTGGTAATCTGGACTTGGTGGTATCCTTGTGAAATTTCAGGGATGTGAACATCTTTTCTCCTTAGAGCTGTTCAAATAAATCCTTGATGCACATGAGAGGGTATGTAATCTTCACAGTGAGCTTGTTGAACAACTTATATTCCACACCAATCTGCAAACCACCATCTTTCTTTATCACAAAGAGGATGAGATTCCTAAAAGATGAATAACTTGGCCTGATCAAATCCTTTCTGAGGTATTCCATAAACTGCATTCAAGCATCTCAACTCTTTTCCAGACTCAAAAGGTACACTGATCAAAAGGGAGGTGTTGTTGCAGGCTCCAACGGAATGTTGTTTCCAACTGCACGCTTAGATGGCAGCCGATACGGCGGTGGTTCAAAAACGTCAGAGAACTCGGAGAGGATGTCAGCGACCCTGGAATGTAGGTTAATTTCTTGCTCACCATTGAGTTCTTTTCAGGGTTGTGAGAAAGCACCGACAACCTTATCTCATTCTCCTCTCCACTTAGAGTGCTATAAAGCTGGCTTGGACAAGTACTTCCAGGCATTGAATCTGTGGGAATGGGGATGAGATGATGGTCTGTGGTCCAATATACATCCTTTTCTCGTGAATCACGAGCGATGTATCTCCTAGAACAACATCAAAGGGGTCCATAAGATCCAATACTGTTAGGCAGACATTGGTCGTAAAACAGGGCAGTAACATCCGTGTCATGTTCTCACCAAGAATTGACACCACCCATTCATTCCCAACAGTCACATCCCCGCACGGGGTGTTTACGTCAGTTGCCATGTGAGCACAAATGCATCACTCATGAAGGAGTCATCCGTCCCGTGTAAGCTAGGATACATGTTGTAGCACCCGCTAGTTTCTTGTGAGATTTCATGGTCATATGCGGTTTTTATTTGTGCACGAAAAGGCTTGATGGTGGTTTGCCTTCCAAGCGACATGCATGGGTGCTTCTCCAAATCACAACCATGTTCTCGATCTTCTCCGAAATGTGGTGTCCTTTTTGTTCATAAGACCAAAATCTTTGATCCTCTGAAGGCCACGATGCTCATACCTCGGCTGGTGGAGACTGCCACTGTCATTAAAGTAAGGGAGTTTCTCCTGTAAGCCTCATGTGCAGCCTAAAACACAGCCAGCCATTTTCTATTGACAACCAAACATGTAAATTGTTCTAGATTTTTGTCATGACAAAGGAGAGTACACACAAGTGATCATGGTAGGGGGATTCAGGGTTCATGAAGGGTGTATACACAGTTGAAATACATTGTCATGAGATAAATTCAAAGTTTTTGATATCATCATCATAAAACATGAATGTTCTGATCTCATCCTTTTCCATGATTCACATTGATTGCAGATAGCGGCTCAGTGGTGGCTACTGGGAATCATGAAAGTTCAATTCATGAACATGATGAGGGCGGTGAGCTCTTCCATTTGAAATCTTGTTCTTCCTCTTGAGGACATCCGTGTCCACGTTGTTCACGATGTGTACAAGGATGTTGTATGGATGCAAATGCCTGGCCCTAGCGCTGCCCTCTCCCCCCCCTCAGGGTGTCCATGGCCTGTTGGGGCATTGCCATGGCCCTGATGCTGGCCACCTTATTGCTGGCTACCCGAATAGAATTGATTCTGACCTACTCCATGTAGACGGTTCTAGCCCCCCCCCCCCCCCCCCCCCCCCCCCCCCCATGGCGCCAGCCATGCCCGTGGTGCTGGTGTCTCCATTGTTGTTGCAAATGATGTTTTCAGTGACGTCAGTCGTGCACAATGTATCAAGCCTTGTTATAGACCGTGCAAATGATAGTACTGCAGGGTGTATTCTCTCCATCATGACGATGGAACTTCTTTTAAAAATCAAGTGCGGCCTGCGCAAAGCATTTTTGGAAACCGCCTGTTGGGACTTGTGCATCACGTGCAATTTCTTCCCTCACGCATGTCACAATACCAAAGGTCAGAGTTTATCTTGTAGACCTTGCAAACATGGATCACAAGAGCGTGCAGGGAGACTGGTGGTATCTGATGGCCTGATACCGAGCGGCATGTTTCTTTAGCTCAGAGGAAGGAAGGCGACATGAGAGGACGGCTTGGGAAGATGAGACGAGCGGGACTGCGGAGAAGAGTTTGATGAAAATGGACCAGATGAAGCAGGTTGAGGTTGATACGAAAGTTGGTGGAGGATGAGATATAGAGGGCGCTGCGGGAGGCAAAGGCAGTGATGAAGAGGTGACCACGCCATGCGGTCACACGATTCGTCAAGAGTGGAGGAGGAGCAGAAGTGATGACACTAGATCTGCAAAATAAAGTTTAGTAGAAGACAATGCAGACAGACAGGACCAAGGAGTAAAAGCAAGAAGAAGCTTTGACAAAGATGGCAACAATAGGCGGCTTGAGGGCTACGGTCAGCTGTTAGTGACAGTGGAGGTCCAACGTTACCATGGGCATTTGATGGACGCAGGGCTCTGTCACGGCAATAAGTGTCGCTAAAGCTTGAGAAGTGGTTGAGGCAGTGTGCTGAAGTCAGCTGCTAATGAAGCTGAAGAGGGCGAGTAGGCAAGAAGGAGTGTGGAGGACTTGAAGGACGAGAGCTACCACATGCAGGTGAATGGACGCAAGGAGGCACATCATCTTCCTTTCAGTGTTGTAAAAAACAAGAGGGAGGTAGACAAGATATGTAGAAGACTGTGGAAGCAGTGCCAGATGGTGGCAACAATGGTGCTAATAGTAGAGGGAAACAATGAAGGTGGCGAAGCGATAACTAGGTTAGGGATCACCTAGTGATGTGGCCTGAAGCTCCAATACCAGATCAAAGGAATTGGGGAGCAGAACGGGTGATGGAAGACGCAGGTAGAAGCAATACAATTTGAGAAAGCACAATAGATAGATGAAAAAAGTAGAGAGTTGGGACGGGATGCAAGGAGAGACGACAGAAATGCGATGAAGTCATTGTGAGAGCTGAGGTAGAGCGACAAAGAACAGAATAGACAGAGGCAAGGCAAGGAGACAATCTTCATCATGTCTTGTTGCCACATTGAAATAAAGTCACCAGTGGGAGCATTACTGATAACTGAGTATACTCTGTAGCATTTTCTTCAGCAGATCACAGTCAACGGAAACCTCATCTCCGATGGAAACTGAAGCTGTCAATCAATGCAATCAACGGCTCTGCTACACTGGCAAAACATTGAGCCATATCTCGTGCTACTGTTGGAAACGAAATCAGCAATCCAAAAAAGGAAGAAATGACAAGTCAAGAAACGAAAAAGAACAGGAGTACACGGCAAGGCTCCTGTCCAGTCAGAAGTTTCTACACCGACCAATCGCCCATATGAATGGCTCACATTACTACTGCCGACAATACCTGAAACCGTAAAGTTCAAGTTACCGGACTGTTGACCGGTAATGCTAGATGGAGGAGCTTCTTATAGCTTTATAAGAAACAACATGGAAGCTCGGCTTGCAGACTGAACTAGCAGTGTTTGAAGAAAATTTTGTTGATGGATGACCACAGATCCGCCGACTTTGCAAACCTCTCCGACTGAAAATCTGAGATCTACACAAGGTAATGATCTGGAAAACTTGTCCAATGAGTGACCACGAAATCATCCTTGGGCAAGATTTCCTATACTGACACAATCCGCAGGTGGACTAGAGCAGCGGATCAGTCTACGTCAGCATTGATGGCAGGAAGTGACACCTGCCTCTGGTCGAGGGACCCACAATGCAATGATGGTTACAGAAAACAGTAGAGCTAGAAGCATTAGAGGAAGTTACGGTAGCCATAAAATGCCAAGTGATATCTCTGGACGTGGCCAAGAGATACCTGAAACACAGCTCAAGCGTGGCTATTCCGTGTAGATGCGGAAGAAATTGCAGGTGCAGGAACAACGATGCCAGCCTTAATACGTGGGAATTCACAACAGTACTGGAGGAGTTTGCAACACGCATCGAGGAGTTCGAAAGGATTTTTACTGATGAACTGCCCTGAGAGCTATCTCCGCAACGAGACAGCAATTATCAGATAGACCTGAAGCCAGGCAGTAGACCAACAGTAACGGGGAACTATCGGATGAGCGATCACTAGTTGACCAAACTCAAGAAGCAGCTAGATGTGATGTTCGTTCAGGGGTTCATCAGATCTTCTACGTCACCATGTGCTACACCTGTCCTTTTTGTGAAAAAGAACACTAGAGAAATGCAAATGTGCGTGGACTTTCAAGTGTTGAACAACATCACCTGTAAGAACAGCTACCCCCCTTCCGCGAGCAGACGAACTTTTTGACCAACTCCGAGGGGTCAAAATTTTCAGAGAAATCGACTTACGCGCGGCTATCATCAGATCTGCATATCTGGTAAGGAAATCAAGAAGACATCATTCTACACTAGATACAGGCAATTTGAGTTCATGGTTATGCCATTTTAACTAATAAAATCCCCCACGATGTTTATGGTGGTTATAAACAACATAGTCTGCCCGTACCTGGACGACTACATCATTGTGTAACTTGACAACATCGTGGTGTAAAGCCGCACCCTGGAGGAGCACCATGGACGTCTCCAAAAGGTTCTCAAAGTTTTACAAAGAGAGTATTTTTTCATAAAACTCTCAAAGTGTGACTTCAGTTGCCGTTCGATTGACTTTCTCGGCCACATCATTGGCGGCGGTCAGATCACCATGGACCCAAAAAAAGTGGAGGTGCTCGCTGATTGGCCAACACCTATAAAGTTTTGGGAAGTCCAAGTATTTTTGGGCCTTTTTATCTACAAACATTGATTTGTAAAGGACTACGCTTGCGTGTTAGTGCCTCTCTCTCATGTTGCACACGGCTACGATGTCGCACACAACAGGTGGGAGTCCAACGACAACCTCTGAGACATCTATCACCTAATCAACGGCTACTACCATCTCCACCTGCTTATGTTTGATAATGCGCCGAGTTGTTGCGCCTAAAAGGTGGGGAATTGTTACGTCCTTGACGTACACGAGTCCCTAAAATCTGCGAGTGGCGATTTTTTTCATGACATTCGTGGCCCACCAAGCGACTTCTTCAAGATTTGTACGCCGATCGGCTAAGGGAATTTTGGCCAGTTGCCCCGACCTCTCGTGTTCTGTTCCAACGTCGACCACATTCCATAATGGTCAACAAACGTGTCGGGAAACATATCAATGTTTGGATATCGTTCAGTCAACTTGTTGACGGCGCTAGACATTGATGAAAACGTGCCTTAATATTGATGAAGCCCCCTGAATTCTTGCTCAAGCTTCTCAAACCAGCCATTCACGGTGTAATCTCGCACGCATTACTCGGCTCGAGCGCCACCAACCCAACATATGCCTCATTCTCATTCTCAGTATCGTGTACATGTGCTTTATGTACTCAACACTTGTCATCGAACTGCACTTACCACTTAACACAAATTATTCGTTTTCTCCAAATCCTTGAATTATCTTTTGTCCCGCACCTCACCCCTCTGAACCACATACCTTCCGGTCGATGTAACACTTTGAACCACCCATGTTCCGTTCGGCGTAACTGTTATTTACCAGACGTACACAAGTCCCTAATCTTTCCGAGTGGGTATTTCCGTGATTGCACAAATAGCCCACCGCACAGCGAGACCTCGATTTCCACTCTGACGGTCGAGGGAAATATGGCCAACTGCCCTTGCCCTCCAACGATCCTTCTCACACTTTCTGAAAACTTCGACCAACTTGGAGAATCATCAATAGAAGTGACACGACCTTTCGGTCGACTTCTTGACGCATCGAGAAATATCGAGATTTATAAAGATGCATCTCGCATCTTTTCCATCGATCTTTGAATCCCCCTGATTCCTTGGCAAAAATTCTCGATCCAACCACTCACAACGCGACTCCACACGCGTCGCTTGACAATCGACTCTACGACCCCGACTATATCTCATTTCTAACTCGACAGTTGTATATATTTGTTCGATCATTTCGAAACTTGTCGTCGAAGTACACTTACTGCTAATTATGAATTGCTCAAGTGTCCCAAATTCTCAAACCATGTTCTGCCTTGCAACTTCTACTTGTTCACCATCTACGCTCCATTTGGCATAGCACTTGGTATCAGAGCGCAGCGATGCTGGAGAGGCAAGTGACTACCTTACCCATCCGGAGGACTATCTCACGCAATCCGTCAGCACATCTCATGCGTCAATACTTCACATACTCTACAACTACAATGTGAATCGAGCGAGCGCATCCGACGACCACTAGCGGGTCTTTGAAAATGACTTCGATGATGGAGGAGCAGAACGTGCCTATGCACGCGAACCCTAAAGCAGTAGTGAATGCTCGCGTGGCAGGCTATGCAATAGCTTGATCAACCGTGACGGCTCCAACAACCAACCTAATCATGGATCCAACGGCGGTAACACAGCCGTCCCTACCAACAGCCTGGACATCTGAATCGGGAATGATTGGTGGCACCAGATGACATGCGTGGATCAACGAGGAACTAGCGAATCGTATATCCACACTCGAGGGGATCAACAACCATCTGCTCCAACCTATCAACGTTGCGATGGAGGCTCTTCGCAAAGCAACTGCATAAGAAGCGGTGCTCATCAAGAGAAACACTCTACTCTTGAACGAACCAAAGATTTGTCCGGCCCCACCTGAACTGTTCAATCCTACACATTCTAAAGGACCGACGGTTTGGATGTGGCTGACGAGTCTGGAGGTACACTTCACCGCTGTTGGAGTCAACGACGATAAAAATAAAATTGACCTGGTGGCCGTGCTTTTGCATGGCATGGCACTAAGTTGGTGGTCTGACCTTAAGGCTATCCAACGGCAGCGAGAGACCAGTGGTGTCTCATCAACGACCAATGGTGCCCGTCTCATATCACCGACTACAGGTGTTCTGTCCTTGCAACAGATCAACCGACAATGGCAAGACATGCTGACGCCACCAACCGACTGGAATGAGTTCTCGGATACAATGCTAACACAAGAGTAGTCTGATGCTCGATAAAAGCTCCAGCGTCCCCGTCAATAGTCTAGCGTGAAACAGTACACGCGAAGATTCCGCGAGATCATCACTGGTGCAGACATCATCCCCGACAAGCTCTGTTTCCACTACAACAAACGGCCTCAAACGGGAGATCCAACGAGTCATCACCATCTTCGGCATCCAACACGACTTACCATGGATGATTGCAGCAGCAGAAAAGATCAACAATGCTGACTATAATGCTCAGATCAAGGAATCATATGGCTGTCGACCTCCCAACCACAATTACCGTGGGAATGGGAAAAGTCGGCCGGGGGACTCCTCAATTCCAATGGAAGTGAACGCCTTCAAACAGAGAGACACACGCACCTACTACATCTGTAGAAAAGTCGGACATATGGCTCGCAACTGCTGAATCAACTAGCAAGGCAAAAATGGGAGGAATTCGTAGAAACATGAGTTGGGAAACTGCAAAGGACAGGAGTGAAAGGCGCGACTCTTGTCCAAGAGGAGCGATGTGCGCCAAACGATCACCCATCTAAATGGCTCATGATGTCACAGGGGGTTCAGAGATTGCGAAGTTTGACGAGGGGTATGAAGGCAACCAATGGTGATACTGCAAAAGGTGTAATCCCAAGGTTGCAAGAGTCACAAAATGGTACCAGCACTATTGGATGGATGGGCATCTCATAGTTTCGTAAGAGATGACATGGTTCAAAAGCTGGGGTTGCAGACCAAACCAAGAGTGTTTGAAGGAAAAACTATCGCAGGAGATTACAGATACAGAGACTATGAGAACTACTACAACTACAAGTGGGAGACTTGAGGGATGTAACGGTCTGGAGGTCATGTCCATTGAGTGACCACAAATTTTTTCTCGGATGAGATTTCCTGTACCAGCACAATCCACAGGTTGACTAGAACAGTGGCGACATCTAACATGGAAATCAATGGCGCCAAGCGAAAACTTTTGCGCGTAGGACGGAAGATGACAGCGGAAGTAGCAGAGGTGGTGGCAACAGAGGAATTTGTAGCGACCAAAAAGCGACAACCTATGCAGCCGATACTACTCAATTTAGCCAAGTGCCACATTCGACGAGAAGCTTATGCGTGGCTCGTACATCTCGAGCCAATGGAGGAAGCGGAAGTAGTGAAAGCTGACTCATCAGCCTCATTTGTGTCATAGACATCAAAAACGTTCACGATGATTCCCGAGGAGTTCGCACCTCTTGTCCAAGAGTTTACGGACGTCTTCCCCGACGAACTGCCAAAAACCTTACCACCTCAACTCAATATCAACCATCGCATCGAGCTAAAGCCGAGGAGTCGAACCACAGTTCGAAGGGCCTATCGGATGAGCGGCCATGAGCTGACCGAGCTGAAAAGCAACTCGATGAGATCCTCGGTCAAGGATTCTTCCTCCCATCCACGTCACCATACGCCGCACCAGTATTGTTTGTGCAAAAGAAAACTAGTGAAATCTAAATGTGGGTGGACTGCCGGGAGTTGAACGACGCAACCATCAAGAACCACTACCCTCTTCCCCGAGCCGTGGAACTTTTTTACCACCTCCGAGGAGCACAAATTCTCACCAAAATCGACCTATGTAGCGATTATCACCAGATCTACGTGACAGACGCCAACATCGAGAAGACTGCATTCCAAACATGCTGCGGGCGTTTCGAGTTCACGGTCATGCCGTTTAGACTCACGAATGCCCCCACAACGTTCATGATGGCAATGAACAACATTTTCCACCCGTGCCTCGACAATTTTATCGTGGTATACCTCGACAACATCCTGGTGTATAATTGCACCCCGGAGGAGCACGATGGAAATCTTCGAAAAGATATCGAATTTCAACAAAGAGAAACTTTTCAGAAAACACTCGAAGTGCAACATCGGCCGTCGTTCGATCGAGTTTTGGGGTCACGTCATCAACGACGGACGAAAAGTGGCAGCATTCGCTGATTGGCCGGCACAAACCAACATCCAAGATGTTCAGATTTTTCTCAGATTCTACAATTACTATCGTCTTTTTTTACGGGATTACGCCTGAGTGTCAGCGCCTCTCTCCGATCTCACTTGAAAAGAAAATGAGTGGTGATGGAGGGACAGTGAACAAGAAACATACACCGCTTTGGGGAACACTCTGACCTCGGTGCCAACCCTAGGATTAGCCGATCCAACAGTCGATTACATCATGGCTACAGACTCATCCGATCGAGCCATCGGCGTGGTTCTCCTACAAGATCATGGCAACGAAGAACAACCGGTCGCAAAATTTGTGTCGAACAGAACTCAACTAGGCCGTACACGAGAAGGAGATGCTAGCAGTCGTACACGCATTTCAGACATGGTAGTTATATCTTCAATGTCGCCGATGCTCCATACGCACCAACAGTCATGCACTGAAATATTTAAAGACGCAGCCGGACCTCAGTCAACGTCAAACCTGGTGGATGGAGTTCCTTGAATCTGGGTTCGACTACGATATTGAGTATCGGCGGGGAGAAACCAACCCAACAGACGTGCTCAGCCGCTGACCAGACCTAATGGCTGCGGCATCGACACTTCAGTTGTGGCAATATCCGTGTCTTGAGCAGTTGTTCACACGAGGCTACGACCAGCATGGTGGATACGACAAGGAAATATTTTGGCACGATGCACCTATTGGCAGCAACAATCCACTCGTCAGGTGGTCGTTCCCCCAAACAACGAACTCTATTGCATGATGCTCGAGGAGTGCAATGACACTGGACTAGGTGGACACTTCGGAGGAGTGTGAAGAAGCTGGCAAAGCACTACTGGTGGGACAAGATGCAAACTGATGTGGCTAGCTTATGCAAATCCTGCGACACATGTCAGCGACAAAAATCCCGTCGCACGAGGCCACCCAGACTTCTACTTCTTCACCCGGCCGCTCCCCATTCCGAAAGAACCGTGGACCGATATCTCCATGAACTTTGTCACTGGATTACTGGTCACACCCAAGGGATATGATGCAATCCTCGTGGTTGTCGACAAGTTCTCCAAATTTTCTCACTTTATTCTGATGGCGACCACCCTCATCGCCGAAGGAAGAGCACTGCTGTTTTTAGTCAACATTGTGCATCTACATAGCTTGCCGAAAACTATCACGAGCGATAGAGACAGTCGATTCACCAGTCGTTTTTTACGCGAACTGATGACTTGTTACAGCAGCCAGATCTAGCTTTCAATGGCGTTGCACCCTCAAACCGATGGCCAAACGGAGCGGACCAATCAGACGCTCGAACAACTTCTTAGAACATTATGGGAACCACACGGGACGGATTGGACAGCGAAACTCCCGACTACTGAAATTGCATATAACTCGGCAATCTCCACCGCAACGGGTCAAACTCCGTTCAAAGTGGTGTATGGAAAACTTCCTGCCACACCAGACAGACTCCACAGCCAGAGCAACATTCCCGCGGTCGACGTCCAATGCCGCAACTGCTAATGCATCTGGGATGAAACACGGCAGACACTCGCAAAGACACAAGCGGTGATGAAGCAAGTAGCTAACCGGCATCACAGCGACGATGTGATCACTGCACGGAAAAACGTTCTCCTTAGTTCGAAAAACATCAAACACCGTTGAGCTGATTGCTCGAAACTCACACCGTGATGGTTAAGACCGTTTGAGATCAAGCGCATGCAAACCCCCATGGCTGCGTAACTCGAACTCCCCAACCCTATGCAGATTCACGCGATGTTCCATATCAGCAGAATTAAGCACCACCTTGACCCCAGCGAGAAATTCCCCGATAGGGATGTACCTCCTGTTGTTTTGTGTGTCGTACACAGCTTACAGTGACCCCTCGGCTCATGTCCATTCACGTGCAGATCCCTCACACTGGCGACGGTGGCAGAAGACTGGCGACCGGCGGCGACGGGTGCCCAAAAGACTTCCGTATTTTGTAGATTCACGCTGTGTCACAGCACACAGACGTGCAGCCTATTAGGACGTAGATCTCATCGATGCGGCCGTTCTGGTTCAAACGACTCGTCGTTCTGACGTGTCTGCACGGAGTTTTGGCCAAAGCGGTGTTTTTGCCACTGTTTTGTCCTACTAGAAAATAGCGCCCTTTGTGCGCCGCGTGTGTGTGCACTAGGTCCGTGACACTAGGTTGCCCAGACCTCAGTTGTCATCTCTCTCTGCACAAATCAACATTTTACAGCTTCTAACACTTGTACTTGTGTCCCTAGCCAATCCCTTGCTGCTCTCACCTCCACCTGTGCGTGCTCGTGAGTTAGCTGGCCGGCTTGTACTGCCGCGGCAGCGACAGAAGTGCTAGGTAGCTGTCTCTCATGGTATCAGAGCGGCGAGCCAGAGCTCGTACAGCTGCGTAGCAGAGACGCAGCAACCGTAGTAGCCAGGAGCAACCGCAGCCGTTGCCTTGAGTAACAGCAGAAGCAGTGTCCCCTGCCTCAACGGGAGGTCCTGGGAGGGCCCACCACCACTTCGACCGTTTTTTTAAGAAATCCGCAGCTATTCTGCGGTCAATCCACGACAGCAGCAGCCGCTCTGCGGAAAATCCGCGGTGCTCCGCGGCGACGAGACCTCCACGGCGGACGCGACAACTGCGCGGCCGCAGCGGAACGCGCCGACTGTGCCACAGTGGCACGCGGCGTTCCAAATACGTCACCTCACGGTGACAGCACCGCGGTGGATCTGCGGTGTTCTACGGATCCACGTTATTCTGCCGTCGCAGCCCCTCGGTGGTTCCGGAACACACCGGTGCTGCTCGTCGGTGTTCCGCGGTCGCCAGTCCGTGACAGTTCCACGGCAATCCCGCGGTCGCCAGACGCGGCCGCTCTGCGGTGGTTACGGAACGCACCAATGGTGGTGCCCCGGCAGATCACGGCACCCCACCGTGTTCCGCATCGGAGCGACCGCGGCAACTGCTCCGCTGCAATTTTTGCGACGTTCCACAGCGGCGTTCCGCGAAAGTGTTCCGCGGAAGTTTTTTTTTTCTGCGAGGTATTCCGCGGTAGCATTCCACAGTGTTATCTAACGGTAGCGTTTCGCGGCAGCGTTCCGCGGCAGTAACAAAAAAAAAGGAGGGGGGAGCAACCTTTTGTCATGCCCAAACAAACTCCCGTCAGCGCCACCACCGACGCAACTGCCGATGGCAGCTCCGTCAGCGGCCAACGCCGGGCGCCACCATCATCACCACAGCGGCAGTTACAACAGCAGCAGCAGTAGCAACAACAACAACAACAGCAACAGCAGCAGCAGCAGCGACAGCAGCAGCCGCCACAACAGCAACAACAGCAGCGACCGTCGAGCCCGAAGACATTGGCGCACCAAGTGAGCGCGTTGGCTGACCTACAGGCGGAGAGTCGCGATACTGTGACGAAGCACGTCACTGAGCTGCAGGACCTGATCAGAGGCCTACTGCGTCAGCAGCATCAGGCCCAGCAAAAGCAGCAGCACTTGTCAGCAGACCAGAGCGAGGATCACCTCGCTCCTGGCAGCAATGCAGATAAGGTTGCGGAGACCCTCTCCGACTCTGGCAAGGAGGGTGAGGAGGAGCTGCTGCGAGCACGCCTCATCCACCTGGAGGCACGCCGTAGAACGCGTGAGGCCAGTGCCGCCCTCCAGGGCAGGAGGTCCAGCGCCGACGCCGGCCTGAGCTCGTCTCGCCGCCCTCTGAGCATTGAGGAACTGGCTCTGCGGGGCCGCCTGGGCAAGGGGGTTGCCTCCTCTATGCCCGGTCCCGCGGTGGCTCCAGCCGTCGCTCTACCGACGGTCAAGCCACCCCACTGGTTTGAGTCGGACCCACCCATCTTCCGGACTGGGAACGACTACAAGTCTTGGGAGCCGCGCTTTCGCATGTGGGCCATAAGCGAGGGAGTCCTCGCCTACTACCTCACCCCCTACCAGGCGTCTGACCCCGCCCAGATGTAGATGGCGGTCCGTGTCGCCTCCGGTCTGATGAAGACCGCCCCAGACTTCACCAAGGACTTCAGTCGGTTCCTTGGCGATCCGCTGACCGGCTCAGGAGCTAACCCTCGAGAGGCGTGGGCACTGGCTGTCACTCTTTTCTAGGGAGCCACCCTTGACCTGACGTCCCAGCGCCTCGCCGACTTCAACTCCCTCTGCCAGACTTCTCAGGAGTCTACAGCTCACTACTGGCGTCGGGCGATCCAGCTGTACGAGGAGCTGGGAGACGATGCTCCTGCGCAGTACTCCGCACTCCAGGTCATCCTCTATGGCATTCACCCTGACTACTCACGCGTCTTCAGCAAATTCGACCAGACTCTGCTTCGCGACATGGCGAGCGATGGGATCCTGCTGCGCTGGGCCACCATTCACTTCCTGGAGGTCGCCGGCATGGACGCCGCGAACCGCGCTCGTCGCAGCACCGCTTCAGCTGCAGTTGCCGCCGCATCCCCATCCCCACCGTCTACAGCTACAGCAGCCCCAGCTCAGGGAAAGAAGGGCCGCAAATCGCCCGGTGGTGGTTCGAGCGGCGGGACCAGTAGCGGCACCAGCACCAGCAGTATCAGCGGCAACAGCAGCAGCAACGGTGGCGGCAACAGCAGCAGCAGTAGCAGCAGCGGATCCGGCAGCACAGCGGGTCGCCGGCTCGTGTGCTTCAACTGCGGAGGTGACCATCGCTATCCCAAATGCACTCGTCTGACAGGCCGCTCATTGGACTGGGCCAAGGTCACCCGTGGGCTGCAGTAGGCGCACGAGGCGCGCATGCGCCAGACGTCCGGTGCAACTGCCCGCTCGGCCGCCACTATCGCAGCCATCCCAGAGGATTCCGCCCCCACGGCAGGCTCCTCCGCGGATCCCCGTGACCAGGCACTCGCTGAACGCGACAGAACGATCGCCGAGCTGCACCAGCTACTCACCCTGTGCTCATCTCAGGGAGGTGCGAGTGAGTTGACTGAGTCGAGGGGTCCTACTGCTTTTGGACTGTCTGTGTCAGTGCGTGATGATGCCTGTGGTGGTCCCCATGCCCAGCCATGTGCGTGTGAAGGACCTGACGATGTGTCTTGGTTGCATGGGGCTCATGTGCACTCCGCTGGTCGCCTTGTCGTGTCCCCCGCTGAGCGTCCCACTGCCACGCCTTGTTTCGTCGCCGAATGCCATGTTTGTTTTGTCCCTTGTACGCGTTTCACCGACACCACCTGGGTCGTTGACTCTAACGCCACCCACCACATGACGTGTCGCCGTGAAGCCTTTGTCGTCCTGCATCCTGTTGGCAATGTTCACTCTGTTCACACTGTAGCTGGCCATGAGGTCCCTGTCCAAGGTGTTGGGGTTGTGCAGTTCACCGGGCCTGCTGGTCCCGTATACATCTCCAACGTCCTCTTTGTCCCTGATCTAGAACTCAGTTTTCTGTCTGTCCGTGCTTGCACCAAGATGGGCCTGGGTGTCACACACACAGCTGCTGATGCTTGCATCTTTGTGCATGACACCGAGGAGACCGTCCTCAGTGGGACGGTCGTCGATGATCTGCATCACATTTCTGGGTCCTGTACGAGTGCACCCCCTTTGCCTCCGTCTCCCACTGCTTGTGTTTTTGTCGCTGGTACTCTCTCCCCCGAGCACCACCGTCTCCTGAATCGACGCCTTTGTCATGTGAACCTTGGGTCTGTCGACAGGCTGGTCCGCACTCAGCCCGCTCTTGGTCTTGATGCGGCATCCTTCGAGGCGCCGCCCACGACCGATTGCCTGGCCTGTGCTGAAGGCAAAATGCACCGGTCCACCTATCCCGCGTCTGTCTCCAGGGCTCGTCGGCCCTTGGAGCTTGTCCACTCCGACCTCATGGGTCCGCTCCCTGTCCAGTTTCAGGAGGACTGCGGTTGCTACGTCCTAACGTTGACTGATGACTTCACGCGCATGCGCTGGGTCTACAGTCTGTGTCACAAGAGCGATGTCGCCATTGCAGTCTGCATTTGGCTTGTCATGGCCGAGCGCCAGTCTCCCCACCGCCTTCAGACCTTTTGCTCGGACCGCGGCGGCGAGTACCTCGGTGACATGGCCCGCGCCTTCACCGAGCTTGGTGTCTTTCACAACCTCTCCGCTCCCGCCACCCCCCAGCAGAATGGTGTCTCAGAGCGCTGGAACTGCACCATGGAGGATGCGGTCCGCCCCATGCGCACCGACAGCGCCATGCCTGAGGCCTTTGCCTTCGAGGGCATGGCGTACATGACCTGGGTCTGGAACCGCATTCCCCACGGCCCCCTCCCCGGTCATCGCACGCCCTACGAACTGTGGTACGGGCGTCACGCGGATCTGCGCCTGGCCCATGTCTCGGGCTCCTTTGCCTACGTCTGGTTCACACCGGAGCAGCAGGGGAGCAAGCTCTCTCTGTGGGGCCAAATTTTCGCCTTCGTTGGTGTCACCCCACGGTCCAAGGCCTGGCGGTTCTGGTACCCTGAGCGACGCCGCATCGTGGAGTCCCATGACGCTCTCTTCTTCAAGCATCTCACCTTCCGCGACCTTGCCCGCATCCACGCTCTGCGCGCTGCGCATGCCCCGGGGTGTGCCGGACCCCGTAGTGTGGAGGAGGCTCCTGGCACGGTTGGCACAGTGCCCCCGTCCAGTACGGTCACTCCGTCACCGACACCCCAGGGGTTGTCCCAAGAGGCTGTGCCCACCGGCACCCCGCGCCCCGCCCCATCCGCGGCTCACTCCTCTGCACCTGACTCTCCGCTGTCGCCCATGTCCCAGTCTGAATCCGAGTTTGTCTACGCGTCTGAGGCTCTACCGGATCCTGCGCCTGTCTCCACGTCTGAGGATCTGCCAAATCCTGCGCATGCTTCCGCGTCTGAGGCCCTGCCGGATCCTGCGTCCGCGTCCGTGTCTGGCTCTGAGCCGTCCCCGCCTCCGGCCACGGACATGTCTGCGTCTGCCGCGGTCCCTGCTAATGAGGCCACGCCGGCCTCGAGTGGCGCGCCTGCCGTGTAGTCCACACCGGCATGTGAGTCAGCGGCACCCACTGCTCCTGCCCCGTCGGACCCCTACTCACGAGCACCAAGCGGACGTCTCCGCCCATGCCTCATACGCAGCGTCGTCAGCGGTGACCCGGGCACGAAGGGCCTCGGCCTGAGTGCTCGCGGCCTCGCCGAGGTTCACCCTGGTTATGCCACTGGTATAGCACTACTTGCTCATGAGCGCGGTCTTGCTCGTGACGCCGCTGAGGCCATGGTGACGGTCGACCCTCCCTATGCGGCGTATGCCCTGGCTACACGTAGTGCACCAGTAGTGTCTCCCGATCCCACCAGTCTGCCTTAGGCCTTGTCAGCCTCCAACGCTGAACAGTGGCGCGTTGCCTGCCAGGCTGAGCTCGATGCCATCCGAGAGCATGGCGTCTTTGAGCTGGTGGACTTGCCAAAGAACTGCAAGGCCATCAAGGCCAAGTGGGTTCTACGCAAGAAGTTCAAGCCAGACGGCACTGTGGAGTACTACAAAGCACGCCTGACAACGAAAGGCTTCTCTCAGGTCCCTAGCGTGGACTACACGGAGACCTTTGCCCCTGTTGGGCATATGACGAACACGCTCACACTGCTGAGCCAGGCGGCACAGCACGATTGGAAACTCCATTAGATAGATGTCAACAACGCATTCCTGAACAGGGACCTTGAGGAGGAGATCTACATGATCCAGCCACCGGCTTTGAGGACGGCACTGGTCGCGTATACCGGCTGCGGAAGGCCTTGTACGGCCTGAAACAGTCACCTTGCTGCTGGAACCAGGAGATCACCAGTACAAGGACACGCTGGGTACGTTCAGAGTGATGCTGACCTATCCTTGTTCCTCTCACAATCCCCGGCACCGCTCGCTGCCATCCTCGTCCACGTGGACGATCTTCTGATCGCCTCACCTGACCTGAAAGCAGTGAACGCTGCCAAGGCCGTTCTCTCCTCGCCTACAAGATGAAAGATCTTGGTGAGGCCTCTGTTTTCTTGGGGATGGAGATCGTGCGCGACCGTGTCCACCGCACCCTCCGTGTCCATCAGGGACGCTACACAGAGACTGTGGGAGAGCGCTTTGCCGACCTCCTTGCAAACGTCCGCACGGCCTCCACACCCATGACCCCTGAGGGGCAGGCCGCTCTGAAGGTGGATGACACAGCTGACCTGGAGGAGCCAGTCGATGTGACCCTGTACCTGCGAGTCATCGGCTCGCTCGTGTACTTGGCCACCACGACACGACCCAACATTGCCTTCACTATCAACCTACTCACCCAGTTCTCGCAGGCTCTGTGCCAGCGAACACTGGAGGCCGCAGTCCGATGTGTGCGCTACATCTTTTCCACCGCACGCTTCGGCCTGTGCTTTCACGAGCAGGTGTCCGTTGTGCTCGATGGGTACACAGACAGTGACTGGGCATGTCCTCCAGATGGCAAGAGCCACACTGGCTACATCTTTCTCATTGGAGGCACTACAATATCCTGGCAAAGTGGGAAGCAGGGCTGCATCGCACGCAGCACTGCTGAGGCAGAGTATGTTGCCCTAGGCGCTGGTGCAGCGGAATGTGTCTGGCTCGTCCGTCTGTTGCGTGAACTGCGTCAGTCCATTCCCCCCGTGGTCCTCCAGTGCGACAACATGAGCGCGGAGGCCATTGCCAAGAACTCAGGTATGTTCCATGCACCCACAAAGCACATCAATATCGAGCACCACTTCGTGCGTGATCTGCTTGATCGTGGTGGGATCCGAGTCATCCACGTGGGCACTGACAGGTAGTGCGCGGATTTTCTGACCAAGGCTCTGGGTCGTTCGAAGTTTCATGCGGCCACTCGTTCTGTGGGACTCTGCCCCATCCCCGTTGCAGGTTAATTGCTCATCTGCCATCTTGCGTGTGCTGTACTTGTTGCTTGCAACGGTTGTGCGTTTTCTGCCCAATACAGTGTTAGTGTCTGCATGTGCATGGACGTGTTTCGCCCTCCGGTCATGGGGGAGTGTTTTTGTGTGTGTCGTACACAGCTTACGGTGACCCCTCGGCTCATGTCCATTCACGTGCAGATCCCTGAGACTGGCGACGGTGGCAGAAGACTGGCGACCGGCGGCGATGGGCACCCAGAAGACTTCCGTATTTTGTAGATTCACGCNTGCCCAATACAGTGTTAGTGTCTGCATGTGCATGGACGTGTTTCGCCCTCCGGTCATGGGGGAGTGTTTTTGTGTGTGTCGTACACAGCTTACGGTGACCCCTCGGCTCATGTCCATTCACGTGCAGATCCCTGAGACTGGCGACGGTGGCAGAAGACTGGCGACCGGCGGCGATGGGCACCCAGAAGACTTCCGTATTTTGTAGATTCACGCTGTGTCTCAGCACGAAGGTGTACAGCCTATCCGGACATAGATCTCGTCGATGCTGCCGTTCTGGTTCAAATGGCTCGTCGTTCTCACGTGTCTGCAGGGAGTTATGGCCAAAACGGTGTTTTTGCCACTATTTTGTCCTACTAGAAAATAACGCCCTTTGTGCGCCGCGTGTGTGTGTACTAGGTCCGTGACACTATTTAGGCTGTCCAGACCTCATTTGTCATCTCTCTCTGCACAATTCAATGTTTTGCAGCTTCTGACACTTGTACTTGTGTCCCTAGCCAACCCCTTGCTGCTCTCACCTCCACCTGTGCGTGCTCGTGAATTAGCTGGCCGGCTTCTACTGCCACGCCAGCGACAGCAGTGCTAGGTAGATGTCTCTCACCTCCCCCTCTTGCACAAGTGGACGAGAACACATAGTACGTTATCGAGGACATCTTCGGCCATCGACAAAATGGCAAAACGAAAGAATATCTCGTCAAGTGGCACGGCTACAACGCCGCGCATAACATCTGGGAACCCTATGAAAACCTTTGCGACGTCGATCATCTCATGGATGGATACTAGCGCCGTCACCGGGCCACATCTGAACACGTGCCGGGACGTCGCGGCTAAGGGGGGGAATGTAGTTACCTGGAAATTTCCTAGGCTGAATGTGTGAGAGCAAACAACCACGTGCGAGAGCCGCACGACACCATGGATGCAGAAAGCTTGCCTTCATTAGCTCGGGTACAACCAAGACAAGGAGTGAGAGGGAGCGAGAGAGACTTAGCATCCGGTGAGCGTGCACTCGCCACGGGCATCACACCCGAGCGAGCACACACCGCCACCCGGAGGTCGAGCCCGACCGCTCGGCACAAAACCAAGACGGCGTCTGCTCACCGATGCGCGGGTGAACCCGGCACGGTGGCTCCCTAAGGATCAGCACCCGGGAAATGCAGCTCCCCCAGAAAGCACTCAAGGCAAGCAACATGATGCAGAGCACGGCAGTGAGAACGTACGGGCCCTAGCATCTACCGCATCCCAAAGTCATGGAGAATCATAGAGGATCAGACAATGGCCATGTGTGTGTCAAGAGTTGTCCCGGAGTCCAGTAGCAACAGCAGCAGCAGCACGAGAACGTCCATGGCTCCTGCCAGAGCTGACACGCATGTAGCTTTCCCAGGTAGGGCCATTGTCACTCAATCTGTACAGGTGTGTGCAAAGTATGTGGAGGCAAGAGGGCACAGAGTTGTGAGTGGCCAACGAACTTCAACACTCCCCCATGACCCACAGACAACCAACCCACATACACATGAGCACCACAAGGGGAATCACGAGAGGTGATGGAGACAAACTGGGCTAAATCAGCCTGGATCATGTGGACAGATGAGACCAACAGAGTGAACAACACTTTTGAACACATTACGACTGAGGGCCTTCGTGAGGAAGTCAGCTCTCTGAGACCGTGTATCCACCCGAGCAACCTAGACTATGGCGGCAGCAATGCACTCGCGAACAAAATGGTGCTCTACATTGATGTGCTTGGTGCATGAATGATGCATGTCGTTGTTCTCAGCAATGGCCTTTGTGTTTTGGTTATCACAGCGCAGAGTGATGCAACGGATGGGTACACGCAGTTGTTGCAACAGATGACACAGCAAGACAGCCTCACATGTGCCAGCACCAAGCGCAACATACTCAGCCTCAGCGGTGTTGCGAGCAACACACCCTTGTTTGCCACTTTTCCAGGAGACTACAGTGCCACCGACAAGAAAGATGTAGCTGTTCGACTCCGAGCATCAGAGTCATGCGCCGAGTCACTGTCCGTGAAGCCGTCAACCACAACTGAGGACTGTGCACGAAAGTACAGGCCGATGTGGGGGGTGGAGAGGGCATAGCGCACTACCCGCAACGCTGCCTCAAGATGGCGCTCACTGGGGCACTAGGAGAACTGGGAAAGGAAGTTCACCACAAATGCCACATCAGCACGAGTGGTTGTGGCAAGGTACATCAAAGAGCCAATGACACGGAGGTAATCGGTCACATTGACCGTCTCCCCCAGTGTGGACATGTCCCGAGACTTCAGTAAGGACTGACCAGTGGATGTCATGGGAGTGGACGCAGTGGGGATGGATGTGAGGAGCGGGCCAAATCGCTCCCCCAGGCTGCGTACGTATGCAGCCTGATGGACGTGCAAGGTGCGACGCCCCCGGTCTCGTTCCAACTCCATGCCAAGAAATACTCGAGCCGGACCAAGATCCTTCATCTTGTATGTCGCCTAAAGAAGTGCCTTCGCTGCCGCAACAGAGGCGGGATCAGGAGAGGCAATGAGGAGATCATCCACGTAGACAAGGATGGCGACAAGTGGCTTGGTGGGGCCACTAAGGAATAGTGCAGGGTCCACAACGCTCCGTTTGTACCCTCCTTTTTCAAGGGTTGCTGTGATTTCCTGGTTCCAACACCGTGGGGACTGTTTCAGGCCATAGAGGGCCTTGCGCAAGTGCCATACCCGGTTCGCTCCATCTGAGAAGCCAGGTGGCTGCACCATGTAGATCTCCTCATCCAACCTACCGTGGAGGAAGGCATTGTTAACATCCATCTGCTCAAGCTCCCAATCATGCTGAGCAACCAGGCTAAAGAGAGCCCTGGCTGTGGTGTAGCGACCAACTACGGCAAAGGTCTCGTCAAAGTCAACACCGGGGATTTGAGAGAATCCCTTTGCGGTGAGCCGTGCCTTGTAGCGTTCAACGGTATTGTCAAGGTTCAGTTTTCGACGGTAAACCCACTTGGCCGCAACTGCCTTGCGACCCGGTGGGAGGTCAACAAGCTCGTACACACTATGCTCAGAAAGTGCATCAAGTTCGGCCTGCATGGCCTTCTCCCACAGCGAGGAGTCGGAGGCCGTGCGCGCTGCTTGAACAGTCACGGGCTCAGGTGGTAGAGGGGAGAGCCCAGCGGCAACAAAGCACGACGCAACATATCCAGCCACAGATGAGGACAGAGCTGAATGAAACTCATCCTCAACAATCCACCCGAACACCACGAGAGGAGAGGAAACGAGAGGTGGGACCAAAGAACTCACCACCACGATCACTGCGAAACACATGCAAGGGTCTGTTACAGGAACGCTCAACCTGCGGGAGCCAGGACTCAAGAACATCAGTGACGTCACTTTTGTGACGAAGGGAAAAGACCCAGCGGTAGCGGGAGAAGTCATCGGTCAAGCATAGGACATAACGTCCAAGGCCACCAAGGAATTCATGGGGTAACGGGCCCATAACGTCAGCATGCACCAGGTCAAGAGGGTGAGCAGTGGTGGACTCAGAGGTGGAGAAGTGGGAATGGTGCATTTTGCCACTGGCACAGTCGAGACAGGTGGACGTGCAGGGTGGAGCAAACGTGGCAGAGTCAAGGCCTTGGGCAGGCCGAAGGCGAAGAAGGCGCTGGATGGCGGCGGTGTGAATGTGATAGAGAGGATGATGCAGGAGATCAGTGTGCTCAGGAGACAAGGATGGGGAAACGTGAACAAGAGCAGATGCAGCGGAAGTGGAGGGCAACGTGAGCGGGACACGGAACAGGCGATCATATCGCACACCACGAAGAACAACACGGCCAGACGAGCGAAGAGAGATAGAGGCAAGGCCACGGCTGGAGGAGAAGTCCATGCCCTGGTCGTCAAGGGTGGTCACAGAGAGAAGGCCGACCTCAAGGTCAGGCATGTACAAGACATCAGGAAGTTAGACAGTGCCACCAGGACCCACAAAGCGTACAACACCAACACCCTGAACAGGGAGCAGCTGGCCGGAGCCAGTGCGCACAGAACGTACAGACTGAACAGGGCCAAGAGAGACGAAGGAGGAACGACAGGAGGTCATGTGATGCGTGGCCCCAGAATCAATGATGCAGAGGCTGGGCGAGGCAGGAGTGGAGGGGGGGACAAGACAGACAGCAACAGTGCCGCGGGTAGAGAGATGACGAACAACCAAGATGTGTGGGGTACGTGTGTGACTGCCACCCTTCAACCCAGGCACAATCATCAGGCAAGTCCCCTTGGACCCGATTAGAGGAGGCACCACGAAGAGTGACCTCAGACTCACAAGCAAACACGTGGGACTGGCCACTCACATTCTCACCTCCCAGAGAGCGAAGGTGAAGAAGCTCCGCCAGACGACTCTCAAGGGTGCACTCCTCGTCACGACGATCAGAGGAGCGCTCCGAGGAACGGTCAGAGGAGCGGTCAGAGAAGTGCCCGTCGTCACGTGCCTACTGGGGTACGTGGTAGTGAGAGGGCGGGGGGCCGTAGTACGGAGGGCCAGATGGAGGAGGTATCCAACCCCAGGGGCTGGGTGCCGGAGGTGTCGGGTGAAGGGGGGCAGAGGTGGTGGAAAGCGCGGAGCCAGTGGAAGATGATGAGGAGGAGGCGACAGTCACTGCAGCAGCGGTAGAGGAGGTAGTAACACCGGTGCGTGCCAAGTGGGATCGCATGGAGGAGGCCAAACGGGAATCATCACGAGGGGCAGGGCATTTTTGTGTAGAGTGACCAGTGGCGCCACAGTTCCAACAGGTGATGTCAGCAGCAGTGGGGGCCGAATTCTTGCCACCGCGACCACCTCCACGGCCTTTGCCCCCTCGACCGCCACCACGACCGAATCCACCACCCCCACCCCGGGAGACACTCTGAGTGGAATGCTACCTAGGACGAGGACGAGGAGAGGAAGCTGCGAGAGAGGAGGAAGAGGAGGAGGTGGTGACAGCAGCTAAAGCAGCGCAATGCATGCGCTTGTTCTGCAGCGCATTCCACCAGTCGGTGAGACGCGAGGCAGTGAAGTCAAAGAGGGGGCCGATCCCAGGTGGGGAATCACCTGGGACAGGTTCAAAGGCAAGGCGCTCAAGTTCTGCCTGAGAGACATGCAGATACAAGTCAGACAGCTCAGGAATGAGGCCAGCAACGATGGAGAGGCAGGCGGAAAGAGGGCCGAGGGTGGCCCTGCTGAGGTCTCGCAGTAGGTGCAAGCTGCGCGCCCAATACTCATCTGCTGTCTCATCCGCTCGCATCTGCAAGGTGTTGAATTGCACCGTGAGGGCGCTCTCGGCAGCGTGCCCAGTTACTGTCTTGCGGCGGCGGATGAGAGCGTAGGCGCCGACAGGGTCAGCTGGCGTGCCACGGGAAGGGTCTGCATTGTAAGTATCAATGTCGTCAAGAAGACTTTCTGGACCTGCATTGATGAGTGCTCGCACAGCGCGAGCAGCTTCTGTAGGCTGTGGCACAAATGGCGCCTTGGCAGGCGAGTAGTACTCCCAGAGGAGCTCACCCTGGGCCCACGCGCTGAAGCGAGTCTCCCAGGATGTGAACGTGAGTTTGGAGGTGAACTGTGGTGGTGGAGTTTCAAAGTCCTTCTGCCGAGCTGGGAGCAGAGGACAGGCAAAGGCTGTTGCGAAGAGAGAGGGAGAGGAAGAGTTGGCAACAGCACCACTGGGAGGAGCAGACGAGTCTGCTGAGGCAGACTCTGTGGTAGGTAGAACTGCGGCAAAGGTGGGAATGGCACGCAGTTGCTCAATAACTAGTGCGGCTACCGTGGCAGCTAGCTCCTGCTGTGCTTCTTGCCCCCGGTGAAGCTCATCCTCAGCTTTACGGCGCTCTGCTTGCGCCTCACTAAGAGCAGCCTGGAGGGCATCTATAGTTTCCTTTGGTGCAGGCATGATGGAAGGTGGAACAGGAACTGAGAGTGAAGTAATAGGAGAATGAAAGGAGGAGAAAGAGTCAATGGGAAGGCAATACTCACCGAACTAGAGACGCGGGAGAAGATTGAAGAGCGGCGGCACAATAGTTGCAACCGACGAGAACAGAACCACCACCCAGCCTGCAACCGCCACGGTAAGGCACAGAAGTCCTGTCGCAGTAGCTCCAGCGCCTGCAGCAGAGGCCAATACCACGAGAATACCGGTGGTGAAGGGTGATGTTGCGTCACGTGGGGCGCCGGTAGGCGTCAGCACAGCTGAGGCAGTGGACGCTCGGATGGAGCCGACGGAGCTGGAAGTGGCATCTGCTGTTGTGGAGGGTGCCGTGGTAATAGATGTTGCGGCAGCTGTGATATGTGTGGCAATGTTGGCGGCAGCAGCTGCAAGCAGAGTGAGAGAGGCAGCTGTCTGTGCGTATGCTTCATCTGCCCGGCCAACGACCGTCTGTGCGGGTACACGGCAGGCCCTGGCTGTTGCTGCGAAGGTGGCAGCGGCACCAGCCGCTGCGTCAAGGATGGCACCGGCCAAACTGATTGAGTCAGTATGAACAGGAAGAACCGGGATGACGCCGGGCACCTTGGGTGTAGTAGATGTCGTGGTAGACCCTGCTGCGGTAGGAGGAGGAGCAGGAGTAGGTGCAGCGGATGATTCAGGAGGTTGGGAGCTGCTAGTGGGTTGCATTCCTGGGGACAAGGGCGGTGACGGTGGTAGGTCGTCTGGTGTGTAGGCTTGGCGATCAATTTCCTCCCTCTCACGCTCTGCTGCAACGTTGATGTCCTCCTGCCAGTAGGTATGGTCAAGCATACGCACCCACAAGGGGGTGTCGTCGTCGTCCGCCAGCGTGGAGGGCCGAGTGGGCTGCTGGCGCAGCCGAGATACTCGTAGCAAGCGCACCACCCAGGCTGCGGGGAGACAAGAGGTGGTGTTGTGCAACGAGGTGATGCGGCGCACGGTGGAGATGCACTGTGTCCGAAGATGGAGTGGGCCGTGCGTCCTCTAAGACAGGACTACTGCTGTAGTTCAGAAACGTAGACGGCGCACCTGGCTAGAGGAGAGCAATTGCTGAAGTTGTGGTGTGGTGAGGTCTACAAGGACTGATGGGTAGCGGAGTCAAGGGCGGTTGCAGCAAATGCGGCCTTAGATGTTCCACGGGCTGAGGAGAACAGCCGAGAGCGATCGAAAGAGACAAGGTCAGGACCCACCGAACGGCACAGACCTGCCGACGGTAGTGGTAGTCCGGAGTGGAAGAATGACTGGGAGTGTGGCCTAGGGTGCTCCGGGCGAACGAGGGAGCAAGGAGATCGGGTTCCGCGAGGTGTAGCCCGTGGGTGTGGGAGAGCGGACGAGGTGCTGCGGGCGGAGCTCAGATGAGCACCATGGAACGAGGTGGCGCTGCCGTTCAACGCCGAGCAGATGTGCAGCGAAAATACGCTGCTGCGGTGAGGTCAGGTGGCCGAGAGTGGCTCGGGTGTGCGCAGAAGCGACTGACCAGGATCGAGGAGCGGTGGGAGAGATGCCTCACATGCTCTGATACCAGTAGTTACCCGGAAATTTCCTAGGCTGAATGTGTGAGAGCAAACAACCACGTGCGAGAACCGCACGACGCCATGGATGCGGAAAGCTGCCTTCATTAGCTCGGGTACAACCAAGACAAGGAGTGAGAGGGAGCGAGAGAGACTTAGCATCCGGTGAGCGTGCACTCGCCACGGGCATCACACCCGAGCGAGCACACACCGCCACCCGGGGGTCGAGCCCGACCGCTCGGCACAAAACCGAGACGACGGCTGCTCACCAATGCGCGAGTGAACCCGGCACAGTGGCCCCCTAAGGATCAGCACCCGGGAAATGCAGCTCCCCCAGAAAGCACTCAAGGCAAGCAACATGATGC
>SZWC01015143.1:38925-59055 GCA_023375785.1 Penium margaritaceum
GACGCTTCCGCGAACGCAGCAGATTGGGAGAGTGGATTTGTGACCACCATCCGGGTCCTACACGTCTCCGACACCACCGCCCTGTTCTGGATCATCGACTCGGGAGCCACACGGCACATGACGTGTCGCCGGGAGTGGTTCGTTGTCTACACCGTCATTGAGCCTCGTCGGGTGTACATGGGGGATAACCATGTGCAAATGGCGGTTGGGGAGGGTGAGATTGTGTTTTGTGCTTCCGTTGAGGGCAAGCACGTGGAACGTCGTGTGAAGGGGGTGCTCCATGTTCCGGGGCTGGCAGCTAACCTCCTCTCTGTCTCATCTCTCATCTCCGAAGGCATGCAGGTTTGCTTCGAGAATGGTGGCTGCACCATCTCTGCAAGTGCGGGGCGTGTGCTTGCAAAAGCGGACAAGGAGGACGGTCTTTACCGCCTCTACGTGGCATCGGAGAAGGAAGCCGACTCAGCGTTCGCAGCGAGAGAGGGAAAACACGACATCGGCCTGTGGCACCGCCGGCTCGGTCACCTCGGCTTTGGCGCCATCATCTCCATGCAACAGATGGTCCGCGGCCTGGAGCTCAAGGGGGTGAAGCAGCCTGGTGCATCGGCTTGTGAGAGCTGCATCGAAGGGAAGCAAGCCCGCTCTCCTTTCACACGGGAAGGGAAGGGCGCGACTGAGCTTCTCTCACTCGTTCACTCTGATTTGTGTGGTCCCATGCCATCACAATCCTTGTCCGGCAAGTTGTACTTTGTCACGTTCATTGATGACAAGTCGAGGAAGACGTGGGTGTCATTCCTGGCTGGAAAGGATGAGTGCTTTGATGCTTTCAAGGTGTGGATTGCTGCTGCACAGAATGAGAGTGGCAGGTGGTTGAAGGGGCTTCGCATCGATGGTGGAGGAGAGTACCTCTGTAGCGAGTTCCGCACCTTCCTCAAGAATCACGGGATCAAGCACGAGGTCACCCCACCTGGAACACCGCAGCTGAACGGCGTGGCTGAACGCGCGAACCGCACACTCATGGAGCGTGTTCGTAGCATGCTCCAAGACGCGGAGCTCCCGCCAACCTTCTAGGCGGAAGCGGTCAACACTGCCGTGTACCTGAAAAACCGGAGTCCCACGCGCGCGGTGCCGCTGATGACACCGGAGGAGGCGTGGACGGGACGCAAGCCAACAGTGTCACACCTGAAAGTCTTCGGGTGTGGCGCATTCGTGCACNAGCCGTAACAAGCTGGACGCAAAATCGGTGAAGGCCGCCTTCCTCGGCTACGACACCATGGGATACCGCCTCTACAACCTCGCTGCTCGCAAGATCATCCGCAGCCGCGACGTCGTCTTTCAAGAGGACGTGAAGGGCTGGACTTGGAGCCCTATGACTGCTGTTCCACTTGCTCCTGCACTTGTACCTGAAGTGGGAGAAGTACGGGTAGCAGAAGAGGGCGGTGTGGAAGATGGCGGTGACAGCGGCAACGACAAGGAGGTGGAGGGAGCTAAGAAGGAGAAGGAGCCAGCAGCGGAATCTGATGAGGAGGAGCAGCAAAGCAATGCACAACAGCTGCCACGACGGTCCGCACGTCTCAACAAAGGTGCAAAGGACAGTGGGGAGCCGCTGAGGCGATCCGAGCGCCTCGCAAGCAAACAGAGGCCGTTGGAGGAGCTGGTGAACCTGTGCACCGTTCCACCACCAACGGAGTCGTCTGACCTCGAGCTTCTCTTCGTCACAGTCACCGATGACCCAGCCACATTCGCTGAAGCCATGCACAGCGCCGAGGCGGCAGATTGGCGTGTCGCAGCAGATGAGGAGTATGGTGCGCTCATGAAGAACGGCACCTGGACTCTCGAGGAGGCTCCACGCGGCAGCCGGGTGATCGGATGCCGGTGGATCTTCAGGCGCAAGCGTGGTGTGGATGGTAAGGTGCTCAGGTATAAAGCACGGGTGGTTGCAAAGGGGTATACGCAGACTGAGGGTGTGGATTACAATGAGACACTTGCACCTGTCGCGAAGTTCCCATCCATCCGAGCGATCCTCGCTCTTGCTGCTGCTATGGACTGGGAGGTGCACCAAATGGATGTGACTTGTGCATTTCTGAATGGTGACCTCGAGGAGGATGTGTACATGGAGCAGCCGGAGGGGTATGTGGTGGAGGGAAAGGCGGATTTGGTGTGCAAGCTTGTGAAGGCCCTCTACGGCCTGAAGCAAGCACCACGAGCATGGTACCACAAGATGGATGAGCAGCTAGCTGGCCTTGGCTTTGTGCGCAGTGAAGCAGACCATGCTGTCTATGGGCGCACACAAGAGGAAAACCAGATCATCATCTTGCTCTATGTTGATGATCTGCTCATTGCATCTGACTCCAAGTCTCTTTTGGACGATGTGAAGCAGTCCCTTGCTGCCAGGTTTGACATGAAAGACATGGNATGTGGTGGAGGGAAAGGCGGATTTGGTGTGCAAGCTTGTGAAGGCCCTCTACGGCCTGAAGCAAGCACCACGAGCATGGTACCACAAGATGGATGAGCAGCTAGCTGGCCTTGGCTTTGTGCGCAGTGAAGCAGACCATGCTGTCTATGGGCGCACACAAGAGGAAAACCAGATCATCATCTTGCTCTATGTTGATGATCTGCTCATTGCATCTGACTCGAAGTCTCTTTTGGACGATGTGAAGCAGTCCCTTGCTGCCAGGTTTGACATGAAAGACATGGGAGAGCTCAGTTACTACCTTGGCCTTCAGGTCAAGCGTGACCGGCAGCAGCAGACTTTGGAGTTGTCGCAGAGCACGTACGTGAGCGACATCATCAAGCGCTTCAACATGGCAGGAGCGCGCAAAGCAACAACACCACTGGAAGTGGGAGCGAAGCTGAGCATGACGCAGACTCCCCGTGGCATGCAAGAGAGCAGCCGCATGGAAGCAGTGCCGTACCAAGCAGCAGTTGGAAGCCTCATGTATGCAGCAGTCGGCACGCGCCTCGACATCAGCCAAGCAGTGGGAGTGTTAAGCAAGTTCTGCGCGAATCCGGGCGTGCCGCATTGGGAGGCGGTCAAGCGCGTGCTGCGCTACCTCGACAGCAGCAGCAACCTTTGCCTCACCTTCAACGGCAACAACAGTCCCATCCTCATCGGCTACAGTGACGCAGATTGGGGAGGTGACCTGGACACAAGGAGGTCAACCAGTGGGTTTGTGTCTGTGCTCGGGGGAGGTGCAATCAGTTGGAGGAGTGAGAAGCAAGAGTGCGTCGCCCTTTCCTCCACCGAAACAGAGTACATCGCCCTGAGTGAAGCAGCAAAGGAAGCCGTGTGGCTACGTGAGCTGCTGGCAAGCCTTGGACAGAAGCAGAGCACAGCGACCACCATCTACTGTGACAACATGAGCGCCATTGCTCTGACCAAGAACGCCGAGTTTCACGCCCGCACCAAGCACATCGACCTGCGGTACCACTTCATCCGCGAGCTCGTGGCAAAGCAGGTGGTGCAGATCAAGTTCTGCCCTTCAAGCATGATGTTGGCAGACTTCCTGACCAAGTCGCTGGCAGTGCACCGCTTTCAGCAGCTGAGGGGACAATGTGGACTTGTGTGATTTTTATTCTCCCAAAGTGGGAGAATGATGGATATGAGAGTGCCAGAAAGTGACAAAAAAAGGTTGCTCGATAAAAATCATCTGGCATGACAGTTTCATAGAGGATGTTTGACAGGTTCTAACGCACTTTACNAAAACCAGATCATCATCTTGCTCTATGTTGATGATCTGCTCATTGCATCTGACTCGAAGTCTCTTTTGGACGATGTGAAGCAGTCCCTTGCTGCCAGGTTTGACATGAAAGACATGGGAGAGCTCAGTTACTACCTTGGCCTTCAGGTCAAGCGTGACCGGCAGCAGCAGACTTTGGAGTTGTCGCAGAGCACGTACGTGAGCGACATCATCAAGCGCTTCAACATGGCAGGAGCGCGCAAAGCAACAACACCACTGGAAGTGGGAGCGAAGCTGAGCATGACGCAGACTCCCCGTGGCATGCAAGAGAGAAGCCGCATGGAAGTAGTGCCGTACCAAGCAGCAGTTGGAAGCCTCATGTATGCAGCAGTCGGCACGCGCCTCGACATCAGCCAAGCAGTGGGAGTGTTAAGCAAGTTCTGCGCGAATCCCGGCGTGCCGCATTGGGAGGCGGTCAAGCGCGTGCTGCGCTACCTCGACAGCAGCAGCAACCTTTGCCTTACCTTCAACGGCAACAACAGTCCCATCCTCATTGGCTATAGTGATGCAGATTGGGGAGGTGACCTGGACACAAGGAGGTCAACCAGTGGGTTTGTGTTTGTGCTCGGGGGAGGTGCAATCAGTTGGAGGGGCAAGAAGCAAGAGTGCGTCGCCCTCTCCTCCACCGAAGCAGAGTACATCGCCCTGAGTGAAGCAGCAAAGGAAGCCATGTGGCTGCGTGAGCTGCTGGCAAGCATTGGACAAAAGCAGACCATAGCGACCACCATCTACTGTGACAACATGAGCGCCATTGCTCTGACCAAGAACGCCGAGTTTCACGCCCGCACCAAGCACATCGACCTGCGGTACCACTTCATCCGCGAGCTCGTGGCGAAGCAGGTGGTGCAGATCAAGTTCTGCCCTTCAAGCATGATGTTGGCAGACTTCCTGACCAAGCCGCTGGCAGCGCACCGCTTTCAGCAGCTGAGGGGACANTACGGAACTCGATTTGGAGTCCGTTTGAGTGAGATATGGATTTCCAAAGTTTGGAGATCATGGGTCGGGTTCAAGTGACGACCTGAGCACTTTGAGCTCAAAAGGCGGCAGGATTATTGGCCAGGACTGCTGAGAGCGGCCTTCAAGGAGAAAAGACGGCTGGAAGACGTCCAAGAGACTTCAAGGAAGGACCAGTCCATGATTAATAGCAGTGCAGGCCGAGCAAGACATAATTCTCTTGTGTGACAAGGTGACTGCCGCTCATCCCGCTAGGCTAGGAGTGTGCTAGAGGGTGAGCGTTGACAGAGTGGATCTCAGTGCTCCCTTAGCCAAATGAGGCATATAAGGGCTTGTTAGAAATCTGTGATGATGTACTTTCTCACTCAAGAGTCGATTCAGACACTCGCCTTCTCTGCAGACCTACATTTGCTTCCGTAATTTCTGTCTGTGCAACCTACAACTCCCTCTCACAAACAGTTGTTCCTGCCTAGGCGGCTCTTAGTGAGCCTGATCACCTCCCTGAGGGCTGCCCCAGTTTCCATCAAAAGCTGCCCCTGGACAGCTTTCCGCCGTTCTGTCCATTGTCAATGGCCTAATATCCGAGCTGTCTGACATCTTCACGGANAAGAGTCGATTCAGACACTCGCCTTCTCTGCAGACCTACATTTGCTTCCGTAATTTCTGTCTGTGCAACCTACAACTCCCTCTCACAAACAGTTGTTCCTGCCTAGGCGGCTCTTAGTGAGCCTGATCACCTCCCTGAGGGCTGCCCCAGTTTCCATCAAAAGCTGCCCCTGGACAGCTTTCCGCCGTTCTGTCCATTGTCAATGGCCTAATATCCGAGCTGTCTGACATCTTCACGGAGGTGAAAGCCCCTGAGCTTGAGCGTCTTGCTGCTGAACCTGTGCCCGCTGACTCGCCACTGGGCATTGGTGCCCTTTGGGAGTTCACCTCCCAACGCCTCACTAACTGGAGGAGTGCCCTCCAGAACAATCGCATTCATCGTGCAGCCACTACCGCCACGATCGCAGCCCTTCCCTCTACCTCATCCTCTTCTTCCTCCCCTGCACCCACCTCTCCGGCCTTGTCCCTTGCACACCAAGGGAGTGGTGGGAAGGGTCGAGGCAAAGGTGGTGGACGGGGCAGAGGATCTTCTGCATCTGGTCCTGGCGGGCAATCCGACCGTGGCAAAGAAAAAGCCTTCAACTCCACCGTCGACAGCACAACCTCCTCTTCTGCCATCTCCAGTACTGTCACGTGCTGGAACTGTGGGGCCACTGGTCATTCTGCACCAAAGTGCCCAGCACTGCCCGACAACGAGCGCCTGGCCTCGGCCATGCGTGCTCACTGGGCACACTCCTTTGGTAGTTCTGCCGCACCGGCAGCCCCCTGTCAGACCGCACCCACGCCATCACCACCGCACCACCACCCTTCCTCCCTTGAGGCAGCTGCCTACCACACCGCAGCTACACCATCCCCTGTTCCTTACCCCTGGGGGTGGCCTCCAGGGTATGGTGGACCGGTCTTCTACGGCCCCCCCTCCAGTGCCTATGCTGCTCCTCCCTGGGCGCCCTCGCCCTACTCGTCCCGTCGCACGTCCGCCGGAGTCGTCATCACTCCTGACCCTCCAGACGATGAGCGCCAGTTGGACGCTGCTCTCTTCCACGCCGTCCATCAGTGCCACTTTCGTGATCAGGGAGGTGAGAGTGACAGCTCTGGGCCAGAGGCTCTTGCGTATGCTGTCGATGGGGCGTTACGTGGTCCGTCGTCCGGTCATGTTCTTGGGTGTCCCCCTGCTGATGTGCCGTGGATTAAAGAATGGCAATCTCTTTGTTTACCGCGTTGTCTTGCTGCATGTGGTCAGCGTCTCGTCCCGCATATTGCCGTTGCTGCTGTGAGTCGTGACCCCGCCCTCGTTCGTGTGTCCGGGGGCTTATGGATCCTTGACTCCGGCGCCACTCACCACATGACCTCGTGGCGTGCGTCCTTTGTATCCCTTGGCCCCGTTGGCTCTATCCGTTTTGTTCGCATTGGCTCTAGTCAGCTGTTGCCTGTACAGGGTGTTGGTGTTGTCCGCTTTGTTGGCCCTTGGGGGGAACTCTTCTTGCCTGATGTCCTGTATATTCCATCGCTTGAGCTGAGCCTGCTCTCTGTCACCATGCTCAACGACCAGGGCATGGACTTCTCCTCCAGCCGCGGCATCGCCTCTGTCTCTCATTGCATCTCTGGCCGCATTCTGCTTTACGGCACGCGCTGCGATCGCCTGTTTCGCATTCCTACCTTCGCGCCGGTGCCTACTATTGCAGCCCATGTGTATGTTGCTCGCTCTCTCTCTCTCCTTCTCAAACTCAGTTGCTGCATCGCCGCTTATGCCACATCCACACTGTCACCATTGATTCTCTTCTTCACATGCTACCCGCTCAGGGATTGGATGTCAGCTCCTTCTCTTCTCCTTGTCCCCCTGGCTGCCTCTCTTGTGCTCAAAGGAAAATGCATCGCTCTCCTTTCTCCACATCTGAGACACGCACTTCTGCCCCTCTCGACTTGTTGCATGCTGATGTCATGGGGCCCCTGTCCCATGACACACTTGGCGGCGCTGGTCGCTATGTGCTCTGTCTCACAGACGACATCTCTCGCATGCGTTGGGTCTTTGCTGTCAAGCAAAAAAGTGATGTGTGTCCCACCATCGAGTCCTGGCTTCCCCAGGCCGAACTTGCGTGTGGTCTTCGTCTTCGTGTTTTCCGTTGTGATCACGGCGGTGAATTCATTGGGTCCACCTCCCGCTTTCTCTCCTCTCGTGGTGTCCATGTCGAGACCACCGCTCCTTACACTCCCCAACAAAATGGTGTGTCTGAGCGTTGGAATCGCACTCTGGCTGACGGAGTCCGCAACCTTCTTGCTGAGTCGGCACTCTCTCCCATCTTCTCCTTTGAGGCCATGTCCTACATGACCTGGGTTTGGAACCGCATTCCCCATGGTCCTCTCCCTCGCCATGTCACACCATTTCAATGCTTGTACGGTCGCAGAGATGACCTTCGCCTCACTCGCGTCTGGGGCTGTGTCGCCGATGTCTGGCTTCGGAGGACCTGCGCGATGGCAAACTGAGTCCGCGCGCTCACCTGTGCACCTTTCTCGGTGTCTCGGCCATGTCCAAGCTCTGTTCTTTGAAGATGTTTTTCCTTGCGACTTGTTTCGAGTCGCTTCCCCTTCCTCCCTGTCCTCGCTCCGTCGGCTTCAGGGGGGTGGGTCTACTCTAGGCTCTGTTCTCGCTGGTCCGTCTTCCTCGAGCTTGCCCCCCCGTGGTCCTAATCCTGTCTCTGACCTTGCTGATGCATCTTCCCCGAGCTTGACCTCTTCTCCCGTGTCCTCTTCACCATGCCCTTCTCACACGGCCACCTCTCATACGCCTTCGGCGTCTACCCCACATTCGTCACCCTCTTCGTCGTCAGAGTCCACGTCTGTCCCAGCCAGTGTCCCTCCACTGTCTGGTGGCACCACTCCACTCTCTCCCCAGCGTAATGTCTGTGATGTCCCCTCACAGGCACCCTTGGTTGATGCTGAGCCAGTCTCCCCTCCAGTTTCAGAGGCATCTTCAGTTTTGCCTGAGCCATACGCCCGTGGGGGGAGACTCCGAGCCCTTCCCCAGCCGTCTGTCTCGCATGCCTCTCAGTCACAGAGTCCCACCCGGTCCAGTGCACCCCCCACTGCAGCTGACTCCACAGCCAGGCCCACAGGGTTTGACGCCTTTGGTCTCGCCATCAGTGTAGTCCATCCTAGCTCAGCCCTGGGCTATGCACTTGTTGCTCATGAGTTTCTGAGCGCCTTGGATGCATCTGCAGCAGGATGTGTTGCTGCCTGTTTTGCTGCAAGTGGTCTCCCTTCTCTGACCTCACTCCCTGCTGAGCCTACCACAGTGCGTCAGGCTAGAGAGGCCGCTGATGCTGAGCTGTGGGAAAAGGCCATGCAGGAGGAGCTTAAGGCCTTGAACGAGCATGAGGTGTTCGAGCTCGTGGACCTCCCACCCGGCCGTAAAGCCGTCTCAGCCCATTGGGTACTTCGGCGCAAGCTGAAGCCTGACGGCACGATTGACAGATACAAGGCACGCCTCACCGTCAAGGGTTTCTCCCAAATCCCGGGCGTCGACTTTGATGAGACCTTTGCTCCAGTCGGTCGTTACACTACCGCCCGGGCTCTCTTGAGCCTGGTCTCCCAGCATGACTGGGAGTTGGAGCAAATGGATGTTAACAACGCATTCCTGCACGGTCGCCTTGATGAGGAGATCTACATGGTGCAGCCCCCAGGCTTCACTGATGGCACTAACAAGGTCTGGCGGCTGCGTAAGGCACTATACGGGCTCAAGCAGTCACCACGCTGTTGGAACTTGGAGATCTCCTCCACTCTAGAGAGAGGTGGCTACCACCGCAGCTTAGTTGACCCCTCACTCTTTTTGAGTGCACCTTCGCAGCCCCTCGTAGCCATTCTGATCTACGTGGATGATCTCCTCATTGCATCACCCAATCCAACAGCCGTGCAGTTAGTGAAGACCCTTCTCTAGTTGGTGTACAAAATGAAGGACCTGGGTCCAGCTCGTGTGTTTCTTGGCATGGAGATCAAGAGGGACCGTCAACGCAGGACACTAGATGTGCACCAAGCTAGGTACATACGCAGCCTGGGGGAGCGCTTCTCTTCACTGCTTGTCGAGACCCCCACAGCATCCACACCGATGACCCCGGCAGGCCAGCGTCTGCTGAAGTTGTCTGACCCATCTCAGTTGGGCAACACTGTCGACATTGCCGATTACCTCAGTGTGATTGGATCACTGATGTACCTCGCCACCACCACCAAAGCCGATGTGGCCTTTTCGGTCAACTTTCTGGCCCACTTCTCTCAGCAGCCTCGGCAGAGGCACCTCGAGGCTGCACTGCACGTGGTTCGCTACGCCTTGTCTACTGCACGTGTCAGCCTGTGTTACAGATCCCAGCCCTCTATAGTCGTTGATGGGTACACTAACAGTGATTGGGCCCATGATGCGGATGCGCGTAGTCGCACAGGCTACATCTTCCTCGTAGGTGGCACCGCATGGAAGAGTGGCAAACAGGGATGCGTGACGTGCAGCTCCAGTGAGGCTAAGTATGTTGCACGCGTGAGAGTGTGTGGCTTTCTCGCTTGTTGTAGCAGCTTCGCGTGCCCATCCGCTGCATCACTCTGCGCTGCGACAACCAGAGCACTAAGGCAATTGCAGAGCATGATGGCATGCACCATTCTCGCACCAAGCATATCAACATTGAGCATCACTTTGTGCGTGAGCGCATTGCTGCAGGAGATGTTCAGGTTCTCTGGGTTGACACGCGTCAATACTGTGCAGACTTTCTCACCAAAGCACTTAACAGTGGAATGTTCAAGACAACTGTGCATGCTGTCGGCTTGTTGCGCGCTAGTGATCCACCTGGCTGATGTGACGTTTTCGTTTCACTCGTCGTAAATCCTTGTACGTTGTGTGGGCTGTTTGTCTATGGGTCATGGGGGAGTGTTAGTGTTTGACACACACGCAAGTGACCTCTTGTCTTCACCCACTCACTCACTCACTCACTACAGGTGACTGAACACCGTTGAAGCCATGGTCCAAGCAAGGCTGTTCGAGTGCAAAGCAGGAGTGATCCCAGCCACGCTCATGCCCTTCTGTGACGGAACCATGCAATTCTCAGTGGTTGAGTGTGAGCCACTCGGTGGCTGAAACTTGAGAAATTACTTGAGGTGATGCATGCACCACACACGCTCGTGGTAGGTGTGGTTTTTGGAATTATGCTCATGCATGCTGTGCAGGTTGTTTGGTTCTTGCCTGGGTTGCTGATCCTACGGGGCCACACACTCAGTCGCTCTGAGGTGTGAGAAATCGCGACGGTGTTTTGCCGACCGGTCAGGTTCGACCCCGGGGTGGCGACTGGGCCCCACTTTGAGTCACTCGAGTGGGTGGCCCGGCCAACTGCGGCTAAGACCACGCTTGCTCGTGACTCACTTACTTGTTGTTTCTGACCTGATCTCTCAACCACGTTTCTCACCTCTCTCGTTCCACTCCGTCCATGGATGTCGCTCCTTCCTAGACTAGTGTGTGTGAGAGCTTAAGGCGGCCTCTTGTCGCTACCTACACCCTCCCCTGACCCTCCATCCCCTATGCTATACTTCACAATCTCTTGGTTCTATGCTCTAATCAGAAGAGATGGTAATCCTATGCTTTCTCTCTTCCACCTGGTGAATGAGCTAAAAAACTACTGGCAGGACTTTCATAAATGTGGCCAGTAAGAAGGCTTGAGGCCGAGAACAAGATCATTCGCAGGTGACGTGGCAGGCCAAAGTGGAGTTAAGGGGTCGTAGACTGGACACGGTATTGGTGTGTGGGTTTTGGCCTGATACCCTTCCAAGGACAGCGTGGTTAGTTTGTGTCTAGCACGATGCTCCTGTTGAGGTCATGCTGGTTGAGACCCGCGCACTTGGTGACTTGTACCGGTGTGACGTGGAGACCCATTGCCTCCATGTGTTTTGTGTGTTCCATGCATGCGAGCAGGTGAGGTTGAGACCCCTATCCCAGAGACATGTTCCATGGTCATGAGGAGACCTTGTTTCCTTGTACCTCGTGTGTGATGCTTGACGCATGGGTGTGTGATTTATGTCTTGCACGGTCGAGACCCGGGCATTTGGTGAGTTACACCACTGTCACGAGGAGACCTTGTATTGTGGTTAGTGTTTGCAACAGATAGTGAGTGCAGCCCCTCACTCGTCATTGTGATGACGGCTGTGTCAGCCAGGGGAGTGTTGGTTTGTGTGGCTTCCACCCGTCACGAACGACGACCATGGTTGTTATCCGTATACCCCGTACTGGTGGTATGGAGCAGCATTATTGGACAGCACGATGACGTGATCCCTGATGCAGATGCAGCTGGCACCAAAACGCGGACGAGTTGTGGCTCCGTGCACCAGTAGCTGCCAGACAGTTGCCACAACATCCCGGGTGCTTGCCGAGGTCCTTTCCAGATTCTTTGCAGACGCTAGAGTTTTCTCGGTGAAGTAGCTCTCGAGCCCGATTTGTATGAGTTGCATTGTCTGTCCACCAATCAATGCTAGACTTGTGCGTGTGACCAGTTGTAGCGGCCGACTCAAGATTCTGCATCTCTAGGCTCAGACGGTGATGCATTTGGATACCTATGCACATGTTTTTGGCAAAAATTGTGGTTTTGGACCGGTTTTAGGACAAACCACAATTTGCCGTGAGCCGCAGCAGGTTTTTTCATTGTGTTCTTGTTATTTGTCATTTCTCTCTGCATGTGTTCTATTTATGGAAGCACATTTGACACTCTGCTTGTGTCGCCTAGCCAAACCCTTGTCGTTTCGTGTCCGACCTGTGACCTGTTGACGCCGCAAGCTGACTGAGCGCAGACACCCAGTCAGTGGAAAGCGTACTAGGAAGCTCCCTAGTAACTACATTTTGGTATCAGAGCAAACAAGCCACAGCTCGTGTTTTGCAGCAAAGACGCATCAGTAGCAGTAGCATTAGTGAGTGCTAGTAGCCACCCATAGCAACAGCAGCAGATCCTGAAGGACCGACCACGACTATGTTGCAGTGGAGCGATGGAGGCAGGGGAGAAACTGATGGAGGGCAACAACACAAACAGCCACAACAATAGCAACCGCATCAGCAGTAGTAGTGACGAGAGGTACTTTCAGCAACAGCGGCACTAGCCATAGCAGTAAAAGCAGCAGGAGAAGCTATATCCGTAGCGGCGGACGACAGTAGCCACACTAGCACCCGCAAGAGCTGCTCTAGTGACGAGAAGCTCCAGCAATAGCGGTGGAGGGAAACAGCCTAGGCAGCGACTACACCAGCAGCGACGATTGCGAGTAGCTGCAGGTGTGTCAGCGGCAAGCTTTTGCAACAACAGCGGTGGGGAGGCAGCATCCACATTGATAGCGAGCAGCTGCAACAGCAGCACCAGCGGCCAGCATCCGCAACAACAGCAGTGGCAGCGGGCAACTTTAGCCATAGCAGTGGCGGGCAGCAGCCACAGCGGAAGAAGTGGCAACGAGCAGCTGTAGCAATAACGGTGAGCAATGGCAGCGGTGACGATGGTGGGCAGTTGTAGCAGCGGTGGCAGCGGGCGACATCCGCGACAGTAGTAGCAGTAGCGGGTAGCTGCAGCAATAGCAACTGACGGCAAAAGTAATAGCTACCGACAGTAGTAGTAGCGGATGGCAGCAGCCATAGCAGCAACTACAGTGATGCTTCGTCGTGTGTGCTGTAGGATTGGTAGTAGCAGCACGCGTAAGAGCAAGGGCAGCAGCCGCAAGAGTAGCTACAGCTGGCCCCATTGTTGTTGTAGCAGGAGGAAGCTGCCGTGTAGCTTCTTGCTATGACGGCTCACCGGTGAGTGTGAGGGGGGGGGTGAGCTCTCCCGTGGGCGAGCTCGCCAAGTGTGCTTGCTTGAAGAGAGAGCTCCTTGTGCGAGCTTGCTCGCAGAGTCGAGCCAGACCAAGCAAAAAAAAGGGGGGGGGGACAAAAAGGGGGGGTCCTTGAGCGGGGCACCCCACAACATTCCCCAAAGGGGCATCCAAGGAGGTGGCCCCTGGAAAAGAAAGAAAAAAAAGAGATTAAAGGGGAAAAGAAAAACAAATAGCAAAGGAGAGGGCAAAGTCAGCTTGAGGCCATAGCCGTCACCTGACGACGGCAAACGGAGTAGTTGTAGAAGTTGCAACAGCAACGGCATGAGCAGCACTAGCCACTGCAGGAAGTGTGGCGAGGACCACCGCCGTCGGTGTTGACGGTGACCGCAGACAGCAGCAACAACAGCAGCAGCACCAAAGGCGACTTGTGGTCGCACATTGTGTTTGCCAAGCGATAATAGCATAGCAATCGCGAAGCACTCGCACAGCAATGCACCACTAGCATGGTGGTGGCCGTCCTCGTGAAGGCATCGCAGCATGTCTGAGAGTCTGTGCTTCGATCGCACACCTCCCCTTCTGGCCTTGTGCCAGCGGGAGCGAGTGCCCTATGTACTCACCCACGCCAAGCTCCTGAGATGAGTGGAGTGGTGTGGCAAGGAACGCAGCCGGCGTCGTTGTTGGCACCGGCTCTGCATACGTGGCAGGCGCCGCGTCCACAGTGGCAGTTACAACAGTGGTACACACCTCAGGCATCTAATGGCTTTGCCTATTACTCCTATGGCCATTGGCACCATGGCTGGAGCCAGTGTCGCCAACGCCCTCCTGGGTGATGACTGCCCTGGATACGATCCCGCCCTTCTTCTTCACCTTCCAACACTGTGGCACCTCTCAGTAGAGCTCTGGGGGTGTTGTATGTTGAGCTCCAGGGTCTGAAGCGCATGGTGCAACAGCTCACAGACCATGTGGTCTCTAAGCGGACCATTGCCACCATGCCGCTGTAGACAGCTACATCTTCCTCCTCGCCATCCTCACATCCGTCAGTGTCATCATCTGTCGATGCCACGTCTCCCGACCTTATCTATACATCTGACGCCCTCCGCTCAGTGCTAGAGACAATTGGAGTCATCACGACCTTTGACCCCTCCGCTTCTGTGGTGGTCCTTTCGGCTTGCCGTTGTCACTCTCGCACTCGGCACGCGGGGCAGCGGATGGCACGTTTGGCGAGACGTGCCTAGGAGGCAGCAGCAGTTTCAGTAGTGGCAGACGTCACAATAGAGCTGACTCTCTTGCCCCCAGTCGCAAGGTTGGTGCAGCATCCCTTCACAGCTTCTATCTGTGCGTCGGTCCAGGGGGGGATGGAGTGTCAGCCGATGACCACCGGAGAGTGCAGGAGGGATGCAACAGACGGTGCTGCACAACAGGACGCTCTCAGTTAGGACGAGACATCCGAGGAGTGGTCCGACATGGAGTCGCAGACGGACGAGTGATCCGACGCGGATTTGGAGGCAGACGTAGAGATGGAGATGGAGATGGAGAGTGTAGTTAACGTAGTAGAGACCGCGACCACAGAGGCAGGTGTGGCAGCAGTAGTGGATGGGACAGCAGTGGGCGTGTCGGTAGCCATCGACGCCATGACAGTAGCAGCAATTGCACTCACTACTACTGACGGGACGCCTCCAGTGGACGCCCCTATTACTGCAGATACCATGATGATCGTTGCTCGTGTAGCATCCGGTACAGCCTCTGTAGAGGTAGACTCTCCCTCAGCCACAACATCGGTCATTGCAGGCACACATGCGGTGGCGGTATCCGGAGAGGCAAGAGACGTTCAGGTTGCCAGCACTTCTGTTGTGGCTGGTGCCTTGTGGTAGCCGTCTATGGAGGTGCAGCCATCGCGGAGGGCGTAGCTCGAGCAGTAATTGATGCACCAGTAGTTTGTCCTCGTGCTCGAGCATCTACACTCCGCACTTTGCGACGAGGAGGATGCAGTGGCACGTGCAGACAGGCATCTACAGGACCTCACACTTGAGCTGCGTGTAGCGAGCACACATTGGAGCACCCCAGATGGCGCGAGTCATCGGGTAGCCGTCGTAGAAGTCGAGGATGTGTACACCCGCCTCGAGGTTGCTGAGTGGACGTTCCATGGTGCAGTGTGGAGGTCGTCGGACTTGCGCCGACAGTTGGAGGATGTAATATCAGTGGATGCCTCAACAGCGGCCACCCGTGCAGGAGCACCCATCACCATGGTTGAGACTTCTGACTGCCGAGTGGCGGCCGTGTCCGCGGCATCTGTTGAGCTTGCAATAGTCACCCCTACAGGTGCAACTAGTGTGGAGGATGTAGAGCAAGCTGCGGACCTTGGGCTCATGACTGCCCTGACCGGCATCGCTGACACCATGACGTTTCTTGCTGATGACATAGCTACACATTTCCGAGCTACAGTTCCCATACCCGAGCGCCTGCGCTCCGCGGTCGATGAGCAGGAGGTAGTTGTGGCTCGAGAAGAGGCGGACGTGCAGGTTCTCATGGCCGAGCTCTGGGAGGCCACTAGCCGTTGTTACACTACAGATGTTCCAACATGACAGAGTGCCAAGGAGAGCGTGGAGGATGTGCACACGCGTCTTGAGGCAGCGGAGAGGTCTCTAAAGGGTGCACGTTGGGGACGGGCAGACATTCAGCTGCAGGTTGACGGTTGGTTTTGCACCAGGGGTTGGCAAGAGCCCCAGGACATCATATGGGCTCCAGATGACGGCGGTGATGCAACAAAGGCAGATTTACTGACGGATGCTGGCGTCCGACCAGCAGTCTACGGCCGAGTGACAGGTGTGTCAACAGCAGCCGGTGCCTCTGTAGTAGCACCTCTTGCAGATGTAGACACTACAGATGACGACACGTTGTCTGGTGTCAAAAACCTGCCAGCAGCTGGCGGCAAGGCGACAAATGATTTGGCAGCTGACCTACGCGATGAGGTGGCGAGGCTGCGGGAGGCCGTGGCTCGTGCCGACGCACACGCAATTGAGGTCCATCGTCAGGTTCGTTGTGCAACTGACCGCTACATGCGGCAGATGCAGCCGCCCGGCCGACGGCCGCAACAGAGCTCGACAAGATGTACATGCATCTGGACGTTGCAGAGTCCGCGGTGAATGCAGCTCCAGCCGCCATCCCAAAGCACCCATGGACCCCAATGAGCCTTGCCTCATTGGGTAAGCGTCCATCCAGGGGCGCTTCACCTCCAGTGGGCGAGAAAGTCATTCCGCCGTGCTCGAGGCCGAACTGGTCCGTCCCCTGTTTTCTTAGTGTGCGCCTCTCACCTTTGCATGGCTGTATCTTTCTCGTCCTTGCACCAAATTTCAAATGCATTTTTGATGCTCCCATTGTCTTCTACATGAAAATTCGTGTGAAATGCATTCTTGGGTCTATTTCACACGAATTTTCACGTAGAAGACAATGGGAGCATAAAAAATGCATTTGACGTCAGCATGATGACGTAATCGCCGTCTTGACCGGCGGCTCCCATAACATATTTGTAGCAACTCCATCACTCCCTCTTTCCTTCTTCTTGTCTTTCTCTTGTCTTCTTGTCTTCCTTGGCCTCCTCTTCACGTTCCTTGATGTCTCTTGCAAATCTTGGCGGCATCTCCTTTGAGGCGGCGGCATTGGAGAGGCCGTAAAAAATCTTCAAGGTGTCATTTTCCTCTTTTTTAGGGTGCTCTCAGGCCGTGAGAGTCCCAAATCTTGAGAAATGCCACTGTCCCAATTTTAGGATGAAGGAGGAAGGAAGGAGTATTGAAAGGAGGGAAAAAGGTTGGTGGTGGGCACTCCTCACCCCATCTTGCACAAATTCTACTAGCCCCCTGGAGCCAAGAGGAAGCCCAAAGGAATGAGGGTCGTAAAGAAGAGCTCCTCAACAGCTTTCTAACGCACTTTACGGCGGTTGAAACAGATAAGTGTAGACGCCGTACCCTTGTGTGGCATTTTTGCTGCTGCTATAGCTGCTCTTTGCGTTTTACATCTAGTGTAGCCGCTGGAACCATCGCATAGTTAGTCGCGAGGGTCGTTTGACTTTGAGAACTACTATAACGGGTCGAGTCTCCAGCTCCCACACTTAGGTCATCGTCGGAGTTCATAGAATGGGGTGTAGAGATCCCTTGAGGGGTTTTCCCCTCCTCGTCACTCTGGGGGCAATCGTCATCAATGACCCATGCAAGGAGACTTGACTGTTTAAATCTCCAGAGGCCCATTTCCGTTTTTACCTCGCCTCCTCATTCGGGGTCCCAAACGGAAGGGATATTCCTTTGCATGCATGAGTTTGCACGAGTTTTTTGTAAACAAAACTCAAAGTTAGTAAGAAAAGGAACTCGAGTTTCACTTTTGACGCAATGGCGCAAAATTGTCTCATGCAGGGCATGTCCAGCGATTTTGTGCCGGTGTTATCATTCCCCTTGCACCTTACTCCATCGCTCTCTATCATTCCCATTACTCACTAGGGGAGACGGGGAGGAGAGAGTAGGGACGAGGGCTTGAGGCAGCCGGCAACCAAAGCAGACAAGGAGGAGCAGCAGCTGCCACGGAAGTCTACATGCCTCAATCATGGTGCGGATAGTCCCATGGAGCTGCTGTGGTGATCCGAGCGCCTTGCAAGCAAACAGAGACCTCTAGAGGAGCTGCTGGACCTGTGCTCCTTTTCACCTTCACAAGAGTCCTTTGACATCAAGATCCTCTTTCTTAACATTGTCGATGAACCAAGGAAATTCAACAAATCCATGCGCAGTGACGATGCAACAGATTGGCGTGATGTAGCAGATGAGGAGTACAAGGCACTCATGAAGAATGAGACTTAGACTCTTGAGGATGGTCCACTTCGCAGATAGGTGATCGGTTGTAGGTGGATCTTCCGATGCAAGTACAGTGCCAATGGTAAGGTGCTCATGTGCAAAGCATTGCTCCTTGCAAAGGGGTATGCGCATACTGAGGGTGTCGATTACAACAAGAAATTTTCATTCGTCGCAAAGATTCCCTCCATCTGTGCAATTCTTTCTCTTGCCGCTACTGTGGACTGGGAGGTGCACCAGATGGATGTAACGTGTGCATTTTTTAATGGTGACCTTGAGGAGGATGTGTACATGGAGCAGCCGGAGGGGTATGTGGTGGATGGGCAAGAGAACCACGTGTGCAAGCTTGTGCAGACACTCTACGGCCTGAAGCAAGCGCCACATGCAGGATACCACAAGATTGAAGTGTAACTGGCTAGCCTTGGCTTTGTGCACATTTGAGGCAGATCATGCGGTCAATGGGCGCACACAGGACACAAGACAAGTCATTATCCTGCTCTATGTTGATCACTTTCTTATTTTCCCTGACTCAAAGTCTCTCCTTGACAATTCTAAGCAGTCCCTTGCAGCCAGGTTCGACATGAAGGACGTGGGAGAGCTGAGCTACTACCTGGGTCACCAAGTGAAGCGTAATCAGCAGCAGCAGATCTTGGAGCTGTTGCAGAGCACTTGTGGGTGAACTTTTCAAGCGCTTCAATAGGGGAGGTGAACGGAAGGCGGATACAACGCTGGAAGTGGGAGTGAACCTGAGCCTCACGCAAGCTCCCCACGAAAATCAGAATAGCAGTTGCTTGAAGGTGGTACCATACCAAGCAGCAGTTGGGAGCCTCATGTATACAGCCTTTGGAAAGCGCCTCGACATTAGTCAAGAAGTGGAAGCAGTGAGCAAGTTCTGCGCCAACCCGGGTATACCACATTGGGAGATGGTCAAACGCGTGCTACGCTACCTTGACAGTAGCAGCAGCCTTAGCGTCACCTTGAACGACAACAACAGCTCCATACTCATCGACTACAGTGACATACATTGGGACAGACATCTGGACGCAAGGAGATCGACGAGTGGTTTTGTGCTTTTACTTGGAGGAGTAGCAATCAGCTGGAGGAGCAAGAAGTAGGAGTGTGTTACTCTCTCATCCACCAAGGTAGAGTACACCGCTCTGAGCGAAGCAACGAAGGAAGCAGTGTGGCTGCGTGAGCTACTGGCAAGTCTTGGGCAACAGCCGATAATAGCAATGAAAATCTATTGTGACAACGTGAGCGGCATAGTGCTAACAAAGAACGCAGAGTTCCACATCCGCACCAAGCACATCAATACCACTTTGTCTGCAAGCTCGTGGCAAAGGAGGTGGTGCACATCAAGTTCTGCCCCTCAAGCATGATGCTGGCAGATTTTCTGACCAAGCCACTAGCAGCACATTGCTTTCAGCAGCTCAGTGCGCAGTGTGGACTTGTGTGAACTTTCATTCTCACAAAAAGGGAGGATGATGGATGTGGGGTGCCAAAAAGTGATCAACGTGGGTTGCTCAATAAAAATCATCAGGCAGAACAGATGCATAGTGGATATCGTCCTTGGTCTGTAGAACTTTAAAGAACTGGATTCAGAATCCGTTTCAGTGGGGTATGAATTCTCAAGGTTTGGGGGCAGAGGGTCCAATTCAAGTAACGGCTCTTGCATTACCAGCATCAATAACGGCCAGAACTACTGGCCAGGGAGGCATGGAGCAGCATTCAAGGTAGAAAGGCAGTAGGAGGACCTTCAGGGAACTTTAAGGAAGGTTCCCACCAAGATGATTGGTTGTGCACATGGCAGGGATGGAAATTCTCTTGTGTGAAAGTGTGGCTGCAGCTCGTAGCTAGGATATGAGTGTGCTAGGAGGTGAAACTTGATAGAATGGTTACATCAGCTCCATGCACCAAATGAGGTCTAATAGGCTTGTTTGAAAGCTGTGCTAATGTAACTTCTCATCCACAAGTCAAACCAGACATTTGGGCTCTCTACACTGCTTTACACACTTCTGCCTGCCTAGCGGCTCTTGGTGAGCCTGGGAACCTCCCTGAGGGCTGTCCAAGATTCTATCAAGGGAGACAGGGAGGGAGGGAGGGAGGGAGGGAGAGAGATAGAGGGAGAGAGAGAGAGAGAGAGAGAGAGAGAGAGAGAGAGAGAGAGAGAGAGAGAGAGAGAGAGAGAGAGA
>SZWC01015144.1:21427-38472 GCA_023375785.1 Penium margaritaceum
CGCCCTAGTTGTGCCCTAGTTGCGCCCTAGTTGCGCCCTAGTTGCACCCTACTTGCGCCCTTATTGCACCCTACTTGCGCCCTACTGGCACCCTACTTGCACCCTAGTTGTGCCTTAGTTGGGCACTAGCTACGCCCTAGTTGTGCCCCAGTTGCGTCCTAGTTGCGTCCTACTTGCGTCCTAATTTCGCCCTAGCTACGCCCTACGTGCGCACTAGTTGCGCCATGGTTGCGCCGTAGTTGCGCCCTAGTTGTGCCCTAGTTGCGCTCTAGTTGCGCCCTAGTTGTACCCTACTTGCGTCCTAGTTGCGCCCTAGTTGCGCTCTAGTTGCGCTCTAGTTGCACCATACTTGCGCCCAAGTTGCGCCTAAGTTGCGCCCTAGTTGCGCCCAACTTGCAAACTAGTTGCACCCTAGTTGCGCTCTAGTTGCGCTCTAGTTGCACCATACTTGCGCCCAAGTTGCGCCTAAGTTGCGCCCTAGTTGCGCCCAACTTGCAAACTAGTTGCACCCTAGTTGCGCCCTGGTTGCGTCCTAGTTGCGCCCTAGTTGCACCCTAGTTGCACCCTAGTTGCGCCCTTGTTGCGCCCTCGTTGCGCCCTCGTTGCGCACTCATTACGCCCTAGTTGTGCCCTAGTTGCACCCTAGTTGCGCCTTAGTTGCGCCCTAGTTGCGCCCTAGTTGCGCCCTAGTTGCGCCCTAGTTGCACCCTAGTTGTGCCCTAGTTGCTCCCTAGTTGCGCCCTAGTTGCGCCCTAGTTGCGCCCTAGTTGCGCCCTTGTTGCGCCCTAGTTGCGCCCTTGTTGCGCCCTAGTTGCGGCCTACTTGCGCCCTAGTGGTACCCTAGTTACGCCTTAGCTGTGCCCTAGTTGTGCCCTACTTGCGCCCTACTTGCGCCCTACTTGCGCCATAGTTGCGCCCTACTTGGGCCCTAGTTGCGTCCTAGTTGCGCCATAGTTGTGCCGTACTTGCGCCCTACTTGCGCCCTCCTTGCGCCCTCATTGCACCCTACTTACGCCCTACTGGCGCCCTACTTGCGCCCTCGTTATGCCTCTGTTGGACACTAGCTACGCCCTAGTTGTACCCTAGTTGCGCCCTAGTTGCGTCTTACTTGCGCCCTACTTGTGCCCTAGTTGCACCCTAGTTGCGCCCTCCTTGCACCCTAGTTGCGCCCTAGTTGCACCCTAGTTGCGCCTGGTTCCGCTCTAGTTGCGCCCTAGTTGCGCACTAGTTGCACCCTACTTGCGCCCTACTTGCACCCTACTTGCGCCCTAGTTGCGCCTCGGTTGGGCACTAGCTACGCCCTAGTTGTACCCTAGTTGCACCCTAGTTGTGTCCTACTTGTGCCCTACTTGCGCCCTAGTTGCGCCCTAGTTGACCCGAAACTTGGCATTCATGTCACGTTTCATGTTCCTGATTCAAATCCTCCCACAGATTTTGTTTCCATTCACTCCTCAGGTAACTTACTGCATCACTGTCTTTAGTCTGTTGATTGCACTTTCTCCCATGTCCATAGCCTATCTTACTTCGGTGCCAGTCCCCAACCCCGAAAAAAAAATGGATATGTCACGACTGGCTCCCTGCCGCCACAGGTGATAGATAAAATATTGCCGCTCGTGTTCAGCACCTTTTGTCCACAGTTTTTTGTCCACCGTCACCGCGTCTATTGTCCACCGTCGTCGTGTCCGTTGTTCAGCGTCTAGCGCGTCTGCTGTCTAGCGTCTAGCGCGTCTACTGTCCAGCGTCTACCGCGTCTATTGTCCAGCGCCTAGCGCGTTTACTGGCCAAGGTTAGCAGTCCAGCCTCTATCGTCCATCATCTACCGTCCATCCTCTTCCGTCCATCCTCTACCGTCAAGAGTCCACCATTTAGCGGTTGACAGAAGAAAAGAAAAAAGGGAGGGGATGACAGACCAGGTTTTCCGGCGAACCGTTTGCAGTTCGCAGGGCCTCAGGAACTGCAAAAAAAATGGGTTTTGAATTCCGCTGCAGAAGAAAGCGCGACAGAAAATTTTGCTACGTATTGGGGGGGGGGGGGGGGGGGGGGGATGCGTCGGCCGACCTCGACACCAGGTCGAGGTCGACATGACGACCCTCGACCCATCACGCAGGGTCGAGAGTTGAGATCAACATAGAGTTGCGCCCTACATGGGCTCTACTTGCGTCCTACTTGCGCCCTACTTGCGTCATACTTGCGCTCTAGTTGCGCCCTAATTGCGCCCTAGTTGCACCCCATTTGCGCCCTACTTGCGCCATAGTTGCACCCTACTTGCGCCCTATTTGCGCCCTACTTGCGCCCTAGTTGCGCCCTAGTTGTGCCTCAATTGGGCACTAGCTACGTCCTAGATGCACCCTATTATTTCAATCTAACGTCACTTGTTTGGTGATGCACTCCTTCATATACTTACTTCATACACTTTTTGTCTTGTGAGCCCTGCTCCACCTCCCCCCTCCCCCGTCAAGTAGAAAGTATATGAGACGAGTGTATAAGGGAGTGAACCAATTTTTGTATACTCGTGACGTACAAAAGTACACTTGTATGTAAGGAGGAGAAACTTCATGCAGGTTATATGAAGTTATGTACACAAATGTATTGTTTCATTGTAATGTCACTTGTGTAGTGATGTATTTCTTCATACACTTACCTCATACACTTTTGTCTTTTGGACCCCCCCACTCCCCCCCCCCCCCCCCCCCCTCGTCAAGTGAAAAGTGTATGAGGGGAGTGTATGGAGGAGTGAACGGAATTTTGTATGATAGTGACATACAAAAGTACACTTTTGTACAAGGAGGAGAAACTTCATACAAGTTACATGAGACCCACTGTTGACCTCTGCCCATCGCCCATGGATGGGCATCGATGCCCATCGGTCCTTCGGTGGACCCCAATCTGGGGGCATCGATATGGTCCCTCATGCAAGTGTCTCTACTCTGTCCAGAACTGCCCAGATTTTTCCGTTTTGGGCACATTAACAATATGCATGTCGCATTCACATCTCCTCAAGACATACATTAAAATCAAGAATGACACCACTATCGTGGTTTCAACCAATTTCAAGCACTTTGGCATTACAATTCATAATGACACATTCACATTCACATCCTACTATCCATACATGTTCATGTAGCCTGATGTACAATGGATTGTAACTGTTAGCACTTGTTTGACTACTCTGCATTAATGTCCACTTCACAGACTAAATTGTATCTCTCGTAAGCACAAGCAAATATTGCAAAGGGGAGAGTGGCAAACATTGCTTCATAGAATGATCCAGGACTAGTGACAAGTGACAATGAGAATGACAATGACAATGTAAATCTACTTCTGCTTGCACTTTGGTACCCCCTGCCAATCCTTGAAGATGCTGTTCATGCTAGATCACGTGTTGATGTTGAAGCCAACTGGCCACCTGCTGCTCCTTCCTCACCTGCTACTTGTCCGTCAGCTGATCACGACAACAGCATGTCGATGTCATCAAAATCCCTTCTTCATGATGTCGAAGAACGTCTGGTAGTGACCACGGTCTACAACACACTATTCCCATTCGCCACGCCCTGATCGAAATGCCATTTGTCTGACTTTGAGATCTGCAAGTACTGTCCCTGCCACCATCCACAGGAATGAATCATCCTTGCAAAATCCATGTGCAGACTGCTCACTGCACATGTTGTACCAGTACTGAGCATGGCTCCCATCCAGTGAGTGGCCAGATATGGCCATCGATTCACTGTACTTGTCCACACAAATGTAGTAGATTGCCGATGCAGCTATGACAACGTCCCACGGTGCCACATCGTCTTCATCCTTGTTCCATGCTGTGTGCAGAATCTGCAAATGAACAAGGAAAGGAAGTTGACAGTTGCTGAGAACATGATGCACATACCACGCATGGAGTCAAAGAAAATGGCATGTCTCCTACATGACAACATGCTGCTCATACCGCGCGATACATTGCTGACAGTTCCTGTTTAGAAGTTAGAGACGAGCTGTCGACGTTGCTCGTGTACTTGATCATGTGTTTCTGCCATGACTCTACATGTGTCTGTAAGGCAGGTTCATCCAGAAGAAGAAGATCAGGATCATACGTGGATGAAGGAGGAGGCATACCTCCATCCATCCTTGATCACCGCTGTTGTTGACAGAGATTATGTAGATTGCGCTGATTGCGCTGATTGCTGTGGATGCCGCTGACAGCGGCCCGCTGTGTGTCTGCTGACTGCAATCGTTGTCAGTGCTGCGAAGCCATGGGGAGACGACAGGCCCGCCAGCCTGACATCGAAGAGAGAAGTGTTGTATGACTGCCGCACTTCGGCAGTCACACACGCCGTGTGTGACTGGCAGAGACCACCGTGTGTCACACGGTGGTCTCTGCCGGGTCGACCCGACGTCGCCAATGTTGACTCGCCAGGATTGCACGGTTGAGATGATCAGTTGTAGCTGCACATCAGACGGGCCAGAGAGCCGCACATCGACGGTTTCGATCGAAAGGATCGAAACCGTCGATCCTGCAATGCATCCCACGGCTACGATATCCGTGGAGGAGGATATTGACTGGTCACGATGTAATGCATGTAGCCATGAAAGCAGAATATATGGTGACGTGTTGCCAGGTTGGTCAAATGCATGGCTGTGATTGGGACGTAGCATATCTCCTAGTCTCTGGACAACATGGATTCCGATGTGCTTTGCCATGTGGAGATGCCACATGGCATGCCCAGTAGGCTGATTCAGGGCTACTATGCCACATGGCAAGTACACATGTTGAGAAGCATACAGTTGTATGAGGATATGAAGAAAAAAATATTTTTCCAAAAGAAAAATATCAGAGACTCGAACTCGTCGTCGTTTGGATTTTCCGGTAATTCAGGGGTCCCCTGATGTCTGAGGGGCCGCTGGGTCTCTCGGTCAGCCTGAAGTGCGCGCTGGGTTCCCATCGGCGTCGATGGGACATCGATGCGGATCGATGTCCCGATGTCGACGGAGGAGCCCTCCATCGAACACCGAGGACAACATTGATGAGACCATGTACACAAATAAAAAATTTCAAAGTAACGTCACTTGTTAAGTGAAACTCTCCTTCATACACTTGCCTCGTACACTTTTGCTGTTTGGATCCCCCTCCCCCGACCCCCTCCCTCCCCTCAAGTGATAAGTGTATGAGAGTATTGTATGAAGGAGTGAACAAACTTTGGTATGACAGTGACATACTAAATTACACTTGTGTGCAATGGGTAGAAACTTCATAGAAGTGATAGGTTATCATGTACACAAATGTATCATTTCAACGTAATGTCACCTGTCACGTAATACACTCCGTCATACACTTGTCTCACACCCTTTTGTCACTTAGAACCCCCTCCTCCGACTCCCCTCCTACGCCCCCTCCCCCCCCCCCCCTGGTCGAGTGGGAAGTGCATGAGGGGAGCGTATGAGGGGTTGAACAAAAGCTAATATGATGGTAACATACAAAACTAAAATTGTGTACAAGGGAGAGAAACTTCACATAAGTGGTAGGTGATCATGTACAAAAATGTATTTTTTAAGTGTAACATCATTTGTTTAGTGATGCACTCATTCATACACTTACCTCATACATTATTGTCTTTTTGACCCCCCCCCCCTCCACCTTCCTCCCCCATCAAGTGGAAAGTGTATGAGGGGAGTGTACGAGGGAGTGAACAGATTTTTGTATGATAACGACATAGAAAAGGACACTTGTGTACAAGGAAGAGAAAGATCATAGAGGTCATATGAGATCATGTACATAAATGTTTTATTTCAACATAACATCACTTGGTGAGTGATACACTCCTTCCACTTGCCTCATACACTTCTGTCATTTGGACTCTCCCTTGACACTCCCCCCTGTCAAGTGGAAAGTGTATGAGGGGATTGTATCAGAGAGTGAACAAAATTTGGTATGACAGTGACATACAAAAATACACTTGTGTACAGGGAGGAGGGACTTCATGGTAGTTATATGGGATCAGGTGCACAAATGGATTATTTCAACATAACGTCACTTCTTAAGTGATACACTCCTTCATACATTTATATCATACACTTTTGTCCTTTGGACCCCCCTGTCAAGTGCAAAGTGTATGAAAGGATTGTATGATGGGATGAACAAAATTTGGAATGACAGTGACATACAAAAGTACACTTGTATACAAAGAGCAGAAGCTTCATAGAAGTGATAGGTTATCATGTACAAAAATGCATTATTACAACATAACGTGACTTGTTAAGTGATACACTCCTTCATACACTTGTCTCATACACTTTTGTCATTTGGACCCCCCTCCTCCGACTACACCCTCTCCCTCCCCCCTCCACCCCCCCTCCTCCCGTCGAGTGGAAAGTGTATGAGGAGATTGTATGAGGGAGTGAACAGAATTTTATATGATGGAGGCATACAAAAGTACACTTGTGTACAAGGAAGAGAAACATCATACAGGTTATATGAGATCATGTACACAAATGTATTATTACAACCTAACGTTACTTGTTAAGTGATACACTCCTTCATACACTTGTCTCGTACACGTTTCTCATTTGGACCCCCCTCCCCCGACTCCACCCTCTCCCCCCCCCCCCCCCCCCCCCTGTCAAGTGGAAAGTGCATGAGGGGATTGTACGAGGGAGTGAACAGAGTTTTATATGACGGCGGCATACAAAAGTACACTAGAGCGTACAGGCACAGGCACTTGTCTCATGCACTTTTGTCATTTGGACTCCCCTCCCCCGACTCCACCCTCTCCCTCCCTCCCCCCTCCGTCGAGTGGAAAGTGTATGAGGGGATTGTATGAGGGAGTGAACCGAATTTTATATGATGGCGGCATACAAAAGTACACTTGTGTACAAGGAAAAAAAACATCATACGGGTTATATGAGATCATGTACACTTATGTATTATTTCCATGTAATATCACTTACATAGCGATACACTCGTTCATACACTTGTCTCATACACTTCTGTCATTTGGACCTCCCTCACCCGACTCCACCCTCCCCCCTCCCCTCCCCCTCCGTCAAGTGGAAAGTGTATGAGGGGATTGTACGAGGGAGTGAACATAATTTTATATGATGGGGGCATACAAAATACACTTGTATGCAAGGGGGATAACCATCATACATGTTATATGAGATCATGTACACGAATTTATTATTCCAACATAACATCACTTGTTTAGTGATACACTCCTTCATACACCTGTCTGATACACTTGTATACAAGGAGGAGAAACTTCATACAAGTAAAAGAAAATCATGTACACAATCGGAATTCTTTTAAAAGCTCTTCACGGGTAAGTTCATGGAGAAGTTACACAGAATATACTTCATTATGTGAACTTGTGATGCCCCCAATTTTGCCGCGTCCTCACTCCTCTCCGCGGATGGTCCAGCTCCGCGCCGATCCGCGGAACTGACACTCTACCGCTACCACTTATCCTCCGGTGCGCAGCCAGACACCAACCGTCATCCGTGGGTCACAACCTTGGAGTCTTAGCGCAGGTGCCTCACCGGTGAGTGACGCTCCGCGGTTCACTTCTTACCACACGGAAGTCCACCACCTCGTGGCGTCCGACTCCTCTCCGCGGAACCCTCGTTCCGCGGACGTGTGTAAGCAAGGGACACCGCCGGCAGCTCACCACACTCGGACTCTTGGGCCTTCACACAATTAACTCCTTGGTCCGCGGAGCCTGCTCCGCAGGCAATTAAGGGCAGGAGGGCAGTGGGCAGAACACGGAGGTGGGAGTGGGCAAATGTCTTTGATAAAGCGGACCGTATAGTACATGGATCACTTAGGAAAGCAAGCAAGTCTGAGTTGCACTTGTGCTACTGCTAGTCAGGCCCTTTTCTACTTGGGATTCCGCACAGCGTGACTACACACTGTCGGTCTCATCCCTCTCACCCTAACCTACTTCCCTCTACTTGAACTCCACGTGGCGCGGCTACGCACCGCGGGTCTTGTCCACACACACTCACTACCTATCTTCTACCGGTTCTTCCTTCATCCGCGGCTTGTGCCCGCGGTTCTTTGTGTTCTTCATTGAATCTTCTACCTGTGCGATGCGTCTTCCCGTCTTTCCTCCTTGATCACCGCTGTCAGTCTTGTGTTCTGATTGGTCATGCTTCTGCCACTTTTCTCCTGTCTTCTAGTTCAGTCGGCGGATGTCTCGCACGTCCGACGCTCCAGCTTCACTTTCCACCCTCCACATTTTAGCTCTTGTTCCCTTTTCACCGCGATCTGTCCCGCCGGGCCGTCCTTCCCGCCACCGCCACTGGATTATGCGCCACCCCACGCTCTACCGCAACTTCATTGCGGGAGCCAGCTTTCCACGCAGATCCTCCCTTACTCATCACCCTTGGCAGAATCTTCTTCGCGGATCCACTAGTCCGCGGAGATAGCCTTTCGCGGACTCATTGCCTCCCCCGTGGAGATGCGGTGGATTTCCGCCTGACACTGATGCCCCCAACCCCCCCTTTCTCAAGACTCTGCCCCAGAGTCGCGTCCGCGCAGCAGGCGCGTGAACTTCCCCTGCGGCCCTGGCCGCTGCCGGTGTTGACAGGGACGACAGTATGTCTCCACTTCCCCTCCCTCTCGTTGGTACCTTGCAGAACACTCCTGATGCACATACAGCTGGCAACCTTTACATCGGGCTCCTGCGGTGATGTCCTCTGCTCCCAGTCTTCTTTTGCAGGTTGAACAATGTGGGATCCGTTCGTACGTCCTGCAACTGGTGCAACGGTACACCATATGTCACTTCTCACTCCTTCCCACCCCTGTCGCACACTGCGCGTGGGCCCATCCTCCGCAATGCTCACAGTGACATGCCATCCCTGTGACAATTCCTCCTCATCCGTCTCTGCAGCAATGCAGCCCGGAGCTCTCTGTCCCCCAATCTTCTTTTCGGGAATGAGCTAGGCAGCGGTGGCAGGTCCATACTCCTTCCTTGCCTCTTTTGCCACACCGCTGGTGACACATCTTCAAGCACATGCCACATCCCTTCCCGAACTCCGCCATCCCTCCCTGGCAGGCAGCGCATGCCGGCTCTCAGGTCTCCGCGGTGAAGCTGAGGTAGCAGTCCGTCTCCAGAAGCTCATTGCCTACACATTGGTGACATTAGCCCTTCCAGGCAGAGCTGCCCGTCACCAGGCATTCTCGGTGGGCGGGCCTCATACAGACGGCGCACTTTCCTTCATCCCGCACCGCCTTCAGGCATGTGGGGCATGCCGCGGACTGATGCCTCTCCTCCCCCGATTCCTCCTCTTCTTCCAACTCTTCCTCCTCCCCTTCCTCGTTTACCTGTCGTGCCTTGCGGAAACCTCGTCGCCTCTCGATCTCCTCCCTGCATCTTCTGCACACCGCGGCCCCACTTCGTCCTCCGCGCCCATCACGAGGCGGCGCCAGGCAACCAGTGCAAATCTGGCGGTGGCACCCGCCACAATTATGCACTTCCACTCCCCACCATTTGCCACACTGGGCACACCTCTTTTCCTCCAGTTCCTTCTGCCTCTTTTCTTCTGCCACGACACGTCCCTCCACCTGCCACTGTCTCATTGTGGCCCCAGAAACCGTGCGCGACCCTTTCCGTCGCTCACTAGGCCCCTCCTCTTCTTCCTCCTCCTCCTCCTCCTCCTCTGGGTCCCACCTTCCGCGGGGTGGTGCTCCCCCAGCACCAGGTCCCGCTCCTTCTTCCTCCTTCCGCTTCTTCACAGCTTCCTCCTCAGCTGCCTCCCTCAGGCATCGTAAGCAGGTGCGGTTCCTTCCGATGCAGGGCTTGGAGGCCCCGCCGGCGTATTGATGTGCGGGCTTTCCGCACACTCGGCACACCACCTTCAGACGTAGCTCAGCAGGGAGGTTTTCACCACACCACACACATGGACCAGTGTAGGTAGCCAGGGTTTTGGGGCTCATTGGTACCCCAGTCCGCGGTGGCGCCTCCTGGAATGGTTGCTGGGTTACTCCTGCCGGGGTCTAGTGATCAGACATGCCCGCAAGCTCCCTCTCTGTCCTCTCCCGCTGCTCCCTCTGCTCCGATTGCTGCTCCCGCCACGGCTGCTCTCGTCGTGGTTCTCTCCTCACCTCCTCTACAGCCAGTTTACGGACATCGGATTCTTCCTCCTCCACCTCCGCAGGTTCCTGGCTCCACTCCTCTTCCTGCTGCGATACCCGTTCTCCGCAGACATCTAGTACCTCTTCCGCTCTCCATCTTCGCGAGCCCTTCTGTTGTCCCAGGGACGGTAGACGGCTTCCTGTCCCAGGGATGTGAGTTTGCCATGCTGGTGGCAGCAGCACAAACTCTGTTGCCGGATAACTACGGTCACTGAACCCTTCCGGTCCCTCCAGCCACACTTGCCCTGCCTTAATGCTGGCCACGCGGTCCACTTCCCGTGGTTCTCCTGCTTCTCATCCCGCGTTGGGGAAGGGGCGGAGATATACCAAGTGGCCCTCTTTGATGGGCCCATGGTTCAGCCGTCGGTTGGCTGCATCGCATCCGCGCCAAGTAGCAACAGAATCCCTCAACCGTGCTTCCGCTCGCATTGCCTTCGTCTTCTCACAGTGCTTGCGGAACCATTCCGCGACCTCCCTGTCCTCCTCCTCCTCCGAGTGCTTTCCTTGTTCTTATGGGGCAAGTGGCAGCCTTAGCGGCTTCTGAGGCACACCCATTGTTGCTCGCGGTGGTTGGCCGAAGAGCAGCATGTGTGGTGAGAAGGAGGTTGCACAACTGGGTGTTATGTTGATGAAGTACGCCGTATTTTTCAGCTTCTCTTCCCAGCTGCTGCCTTCCGTGGTGGCCACTGCTCGCTCCAATATCTCGTGCACCCGCTCCACTTGCCCTTGGGATTCTGGCCTGTACCGTCCAGCCGGAGGATCCCCACCGCCCGAAGCTCTCCTTCATCCCACTGGTCGTGCAACCTTGTCTCAGTGGGTCCTCCCAGCCGTCTGCCACGTCCGCCAGCGCGGTGCAGTTCAATCACCTCCTCCTTTTTCTGCGGAGCTACCCCTGGAGCTCGTAGCAGCCCCTGGCTCCGTATGAGAGACTGCTCCTCCTCCGACTCTCCCGGTGATTCACTGATCTTGGAGATTACCATCACCGTCGCTTCCTTTTGCACACGTCCCCGTTGTTGTGCCCCTTTGCGGGCAGCCGCCACAGCTGTCTCTCCCAAGGCAGGACGTAGCGGAATCGGCACCATTTCCGCTGGCATGTTGACTTTGCGGAAGACTGCCATAGGAGTTCCGCTGCTTGCGCGGCCTCCGGTTGAGCTTGCGCCAACTGCTCGGGGGTAATGATGGAGCCTTCTTGTGTCCGATGCTGTTTCCTTGGCTCCGCAACCGCCGTTTCACCCGCCTTCCTTTTTCCTTTTGAGGCGGGAGTGGTCTCCTCCAGGGGAGTCTGCTCCGGCTCTTCGCTTCGGCTGGCGTCAGCTGCCGTTGCTGCTTCCCTAGTCTGGCTGGCTGTCTCCACAGCTTTCCTCACCACCGCCGCTACTCGGGTCTTGAGTTGTGCCTTCCGCCGGAGGATGCTGGCGGACATCTCAGGAGGATGGTGCTTAGCCTTGTACCTTTTCACCGTGTGATCTCCTCCTTCCGCTGCTACGTGCTCTTCCGCTGCTCTATCTGCCATGGCACCTCCCACTGTCCCTGCCGCCATATCGGCGGCCTCTGCTCTGGCTGCTTCCATGGCTGTTCGTGTATCCTCCACTATCTGTGTTCCTATGGCCGTTGTCTCTGCCATTGCTGCCGCTGCTACTTTTGTCGCCGCTACCGTTGCTTCCGCCAGCGCTGCTGCTGCTACCTCTACTTGTGCTGCTGCCACCGATGCTTCTGCGTTCACCATAATTTCCCTCATGAGTTGTTCTGCAGCCTCCTTTTCTGCCTCGGCCGCCGCCTCCCGCTCCTGGGCCACTCGAGCTTCTGCCACCGCAGCCTCCGCAGCAGCCTGCTCAGTTTCAGCTGTCTCCTCCTTCCACGCCTTTTGCAGGCGTTCTTGCATCTGCTGTAGTTGAGGGGTGATTTGGGCGTGTTCGCGCGCCTCTTCCACTTCTGCGTCTCTCCTGCTCTTTTCCTCTTGGCATATTTCAGCCGCCTCCTTGGCCCAGTGTCGCACTTCCTCCTCCCTGAGTTGCAGTTTCTGCTCCCGCACCGCGGTCCAAAGTCCTCCCGCAACTGCTGTTGCCACTCTGGTGTGTGGTATGTTTTGCAGCGTCAGCGTCCAGCACCTCTCCATGGCCGTCATCCATTGTCCCTTAGGCACCTGAGTGCCAGCCATGCGCGACTGCTCCGCTTGTGGGTACTGAATACTCCACTTGGCGTATGTTAGGTTGAGCAAGTATCCCCACCTCCACTCATCCGCTACGGACTTTCGTCGCGGAGCCTGCGCCGATCCTGGTGTCTGGTCGTTCAGCTGGTAGAGGATGAGGGATCTGGCTCTCTATTGGAGCAGATGCACATAGCGTCCTTCTAGGCTGCTGCGCTGGTCCCTCCGCACCCTGAGCCACCACACGCGAGCAGCCTCCAGTGATGGATCCGGCCGTTCGTTGTCCAGGAATTCCGCGACCCCTGTCATGTCACTTGCCAGCTTTGGGTTGATGCTCAGGATGTCCCTTAGGGCCAAGACGAGGCGTTCCGCACCTGCTGTCTCCAGCAGTTGCACCTGTCTCTCGTGTAGTCCAAGGGCTATCGCACCTGTTGCCGCTCCATTCAGTACCACCTGCCACATTTTGCCGAACAGGGAATCCGCGAATTCCGCACGGATCACCTCCGGGACTTGCGCCAGTAGTTGGAGCATGACGCTGCTCACTATTTCGAGCAACAAGGCTTCTTTGGGCTGCTCCCCGCTATCCCCCGAGCTTTCTTCAAGGTACGTTCTTACCCCTTCCATCATCGTTCCCGCCCCCAACAAGGGACGCGCGGGTTGTCGGTTTGGGCTTCCATGCGAGGTCGGTGGCGAGTGGGAGAGTGCCGTCATCGCCGCGGAAGGGGCCGGGGCTATTGGTGCCTGAACCCCTTCTTGCGAGCTGGGTGTCAGTGTAGCAACTACTCTCGCCGTCGCTTGCGTCGCTCCTTCCGTGGGCTCCGTGCGCCTGAAGGTCCGCGTTGGAGGTGTGCTTGTGGCCGGGCTCTGTTGTGACGAGCCTGTTGATCTCGCCACCGGCGGCGTGGCTTGTGTTGGTGTTCCTTCCGCGGGGCTTGACCGCGGTGGGATGACCGCTGATGATGTTGGGGTCCGTGTCGGGGTTGCACCCGCGGCGGGACTGGGCCACGGTGAGGCCGCAGCCAACGCCGGCGTGGCCGTCACTGGTGTTGACCGGGACCCCGTTGCCGCCATGTGTGACGCTGGTGTCCTTGTCTGTAGTATTCTTGTAGTGGGGCCCGGCCGCGGTGGGGCCGCCACCCCTGCTGGTGGTGTCGGTTTCCGTGTTGGTCGGTTTCCCGCGCTCGTGTTATGAGCAGGGCGCCGCAGCTGCCTCCGAGAGGGCTCACCCCCCCGCGACGAAGGCGCGGTCCCCGAGCCTCGCTGGCGAGCCATGGCACTGCTTCCGCGGGCGAGCGTCGAGCTCCGCGTGATGCGTCGGGTATATCGAGTGGCTGTGAGAGTCGGGTCGAGTGTTAGTAGTGTCGGGTTGGAAAGTGGTCGAGGCAAAGTGAAGAGTGGAGTGAATGATCGAATGCTGGAACTCGAAATGAGACTGAGAATGCCAGCACTTAGCAATATATCTGCTTGGCGCAGTGCGAGCCAGTCCGCCGCAAGCAGAATATCGTACGTGCGGACATCGCAGACTTGGACAGTGTGCGCTGCATGTACATTGGGCACCTGCATGGGGAAGCCCGCGATCTGTCCGAGAGGCGCGTCAATTTCTCCAGTGGAGATAGAGAAGCGGAGCCGAGTGGGCTGGATGAGATGTTGCATGTGGGGTGAGCGGATCATCCGGAGCGCGATCGTGGTATGTGTGGTGCCGGTGTCCACGATGGCCACAAACTTGCGGCCACATATCCACACGTAACACCATGCCACGTGGACCTCGGATGGTGCGGATGGTCCAGGGGTGAAATTCCTGTTCTTCCTCGTCAAATTCTTGTGCCACTCCCTCCCATTGCGCTTCAGCGTTTGGTGGTAATGCCAGGATATCCGGGGAGTGTTCCGCGACAACCGGTGGCAGCTGGGCAAGTTCTGGCCAGTCGTGGCGCGGGAGTCGGCTGAGAGCGTCCGCGTTGCGGTTAGCAACCGCAGGCTGGTACTTGATCTTCATGTTGTACCCTTGCAGGAGAAGTACCCACTTGGCGAGGATGCCTTCATGGTTCTGGGTGGTGAGCAGCCATTGGAGAGCCTGATGATCCGTAAGGACCGTGAATGGCTTGCCATTTTTTATGTAGTCGCGGAAGTGCTGGAGTACCCACAGGACGGCCAGGCACTCACCTTTCACCGGTGGGTACCTTCGCTCTCCTTCGGTGAGGGCGCGGCTGGCATATGCAATCACCTTCTATAGGATAGCGCCCAACCCATCCCGCGACCAGTCGGTAATGATGGAGAATGGAAGGTTGAAGTCAGGGAACTCGAGCATATGTGCAGTGACCAGGCGATGTTTGATCTCCTTCCAGGCATCCGCGCATTCTGGGGTCCAGTCAAATGGCACATCTCGGTGCGTCAATTGCTGGAGTGGCTTGATGATGCGCGCGTGGTCACGGACAAATTTTCGGTAGAAGGAGAAAAAGCCCAGGAAGATCTTGATTTGTCCTGCGGAGGTGGGCTGACGCCATTCTTGCACCGCCGCAATCTTCTCGGGGTCGGTTTTAATGCCATCCGCGCTCATTACGAAGCCGAGGAACTCGATTTCCGCGGCTCCAATTGAGCACTTGGCTGCCTTGAGTTTGAGGTTAGCTTTGCGGAGGGCAGCGAACACGGTAGCCAGGGAGGAGAACAGCTCTTCGAAGCTGTGGGCTGTGACCATGATGTCGTCGATATAGCAGCTGACGTTGGGGATACCGCGGAGGGTGGAGTCCATGACTTGTTGCAACGTCGCGCTGGCATTGCGGAGTCCGAAAGGCATGCGTGTGAACGCGTAAAGACCCTCTGGTGTCACAAATGCTGTTTTGGCGATGGAATCTGGGTGCATGGGAACAGCATGGAAGGCAGCCTTGACGTCCAGCTTTGCGAACCATCCGCGACCCTGCTGCCGCTCTTGTATGTCGACGATCAGGGGCATGGGGTACGCATCCTCTTTGGTCACTCGGTTGAGGTCGCGGAAGTCAACGCAGAATTGCTTAGATCCATCCGGTTTCCCCACGATGACCAAGTTGGCACGCCATGGGCTGATGATAGGGACGATCACCCCTTGCGCTTTGAGTTCCGCGAGCCCTTCCGTGATGATCTTCTCTTGATCAGGGAGGATCCGCCGCACCTTCTGTTTTGTGGGCGCGGAATCCCCTGTGGAGATGACGTGGAACGCTTCCACAGCCCCTAAGTCAACTGCCGATCCGGCAAAGATGTCTACACATGAGTCCAGCATGCCATAGAAGTCTTGCCGTTGTGTGGGTGAGAGTCGTGAGTGAAGCATGTGGTCCCATTTTGGTGGTGGTGGTGCTGCTGTTTCGCGGAGTGGGTAGAACTCCTCTTCTTCCTCTAGTGGGTGGCTTGTTCCAAAGACTCGTTGTCCCCTGTTCCATAGGCCCAGGAGGTTGGTCTGTACTCAAGGCTCAATGGACTTGTCCGAGCGGTTCTGCCAATCGCCAGTTGAGATTTGTTCCACGGCAGGCACTTCCGCTGGGAGGGATTGGCGCTTGTCTGATTGGGCTTGGGAGTCTTCGGCCGCGGCATCCAGGAGAGAAAAGGATTCACCGCTGGTGACAGGTATCGCCACCCTGTCACCAATGGTAATGGGGCAGGATGCCTCTTCCCCAGACGCGGAGCTCAGCTGCATGATCCCCAGGGAGAAGAGGATATTGGCTCGCCGAGGTACCAAGTAATCCATACCCAAGAGTACGTCATACGTCCGCGCTCGCGTACCTTGGACGTTCACTGGCTCATGAAGGGATCCCACCTGCATGGGAAGGCCGCGGACTTCCCCGTCTCCATAGTCCATCCCGCCTGCCGAGTTGGTGAAGAGGCGGCGCGTTGGGAGTGTGCGGTCTGCCCAGCCGACCACGAGGAGGACACGGAACGCCACGGTGGTGTGAGTGGCTCCCGTGTCGATAATGGCCAGGAATTTCCTCTCGCAGATCCAAACCATACAACAGGCGACCTCGTAGTGATTGTCATCCCGTCGCGGTGGTTCTAAGGGCTGCGGTGCCCATCCCCATTCTTCTTCCGCGAGGCTCAGTGCCAATGATGCCTCGGGTACTGCACGACGAATGTTTATCGTGCCGGATGTGGCCGCAACACAGTTGAGGGAGATGCCCACGGCTTGGAGGCGTTGATTGGCCCTAGCAAACTCCTCCTTTAGGCGCGGCGCAAGCTCGGGGTGAATGCGGAGGAACTCGAAAAAATTGACTTCCGCAATGGGGGTGGTAAAGAGACGATGGACAGGGTCAGTGCTTTTCTCCGCGATCGTGGGATCTGCGTCGGGCATCTGTGAAGGTGGAGTCGGTTGCGCTTCCACCGGGGGTGGTTGTTTCACCTGTCGTTTCTTTTCCGGCACAACGGTGCGGTGAACAACTGCCTCCTGGAATCGCTCCTCCGTTGCCTCCGCCTTGCGTCTCAGATCCTCCTGTACCCTGACTGCCTCCTGCAAGCTCCATCCGCGCAGGCCCAGTTTCTGGGCTTGTGCGATGAGATTCATTTCTTTTGTAGTGGGAGGCACCTCTGTGGTCTCGTCCTCTGCCATTGGTAATCCCAATTTGACATTGCGGGCCCCGCCTGCAGGGTTCGCGGATGGCAGTGGGTTGGGCAGAATGCCCTGCCCGCCCGGGGCAGCTTGGGGTGGGTTCTCCGTTGCTTGTCGCCCAGCTTGCGCTTGTTGTTGCTGCGGGCCTGGCCACGCCTGATTGTAGTACTGCTGCCACTGCTGCACCATGGGATCTTGGACAGGCGGATCGGGGCGCG